>ML824475.1:0-13361 GCA_009831015.1 Picea engelmannii | reverse complement strand
CTCTTGTAGTTCATCTTTTGTTACTATCTTCTTTTGTAAATCATTTATGTCCCTACGCATTTCTTCACCTTCATCAAGAGTCCAAGTAGGATTGTCTGGAGGCTTATTTGGTGTAGAAGTTTCCTTTTTGGGTGGCATGTTGGTCAATATCACTTTTGAACCTTGATTTTGAGGTGGTTTTGCTAAACAATCTTTCTTCTATTGTATCTCCCAAGTTTCAGACCTTCTAGGTATGAAAATTTATTTTATGTATTTCTCTAATATTTCTTCTCTGCAATGCCACATGTCTGATCAAAATTGAATGTGCCAAGTGGAATTTACAGTAACTTCCCCACAACTTGTCGATTTTTGGCCTTTCTAGGAGATCTCACTTGTATAGCGTGCCCCACACCAAATAATTGATATAAAATTCTGAAACTTGCACAAAAAATACTACAGACTGTCCACGATCCAATGAAACCAGTTCCACTCAATTTGGATACTCTAGGAATAAGTTATGATTGTTTTACTTGGAACACCTTCTTGAGACTAGTCAATAGGACTAGTCAGATACCCTATCTTACACAGGGTGTATCTACAAATTTAAGATGACCCAGAATATGAAATTTTTACCATAGATACTGTTAGCTCCTCAAATAAATTGGTGGAAATTTTGATTTTGAGGTGATAGGTTGTGGTCTAAATTTTATTCCTAAATTTTTGTAAGTAGGTTAGAGAGTCTGTATTCTGTAAATAACCTCAAAAGAAATTTTGGATTTGGTTTGGTCAAGCAAAAGTCAGAATCTCAGGTTTTGATGGTTTAGGCGAGCCTGAAATGCGCTCATTAACCACCAAAATCCTTTGTTCCCGACAGTTAAGAGGTCAAAGCAAGAATGCGGTTAACCACCGAAAGCGTTTCAATGGTAAAAATGGAAAGACCGTGCTTTCGCACGAGCTAGCTGTCAAGTTGGCGCAATGATGAAAACGTAACCGCCGAAAAGATCATCAAGTTGGAAGGTATGCATGTTCTAATGGTGTCTATCCGAAAGTTTGAAGCTCCTGTTGTCCTTTCAACCGCATTGGTCTTTTCAAAATCTAGACACGACGATGATACTGAAATTCATGCATGTTGTCACGAAGCCTCCCTCCATTTCCAGTCGCAAGTACATAATCTATCATGATCCCATTAATACCTCATTAAATCCTCATTCATTATCAATTTGAATTACAGAGATTACTGAGATAATCGTGAGTTTGTGATTTCATCAGTTAAACGTGTTTCAAGATATCCTAATCCCATTTCCCCTGGTTATTGTCAAAGCACCATTAGATTCAAGCAATCTCTCTCAAGTCAATTAAGCCAGGTCGATTTATCAGGCAAGCTCAAAACCCATCTTGTTTCAAATTTAAATGAATATACCACCGAAAATCTAAAATTTCGGCATGCTCTCAGTCAATTTGTCGCCCGAAACTTGGTTAGTGTTTGATCTCGGTGATCTGAATTTTGTGTCACCCTGTCCCATCGAATCTTCCATGAGTTATACTCTCTGTGTTCCTAAATTATAGAAGCTTTGTCTCCCTGGACACCCAGTTTCCCATAATCGCAGGTACAATCAACATTGACCAATGCTGAAAGTAGGGCTAGTTTTGAGGTCTGAGGTGGATGGGGTTTGGTACCTAGAAGCTCACCCAGAGGTGGAAAAATTCTTCAAGCAGGCCGGGGTATTTTCATATTGTGAAAAATTAACCAACTTTCATCAACAAGTGGCCGAGTCTTTTGCCATGTCCTATGATGGGAGGTATGCTAAAATAGGAAAGGAAGAGTTTATCATTGATGAAGCTGCCATTGCTGAGTATACATGTTTACTTAGATAAGGAGACTGTTGGTTCAAGTCTACCATACCTTCAAACATCGAATTCAGGTCATACTTGCTGCATGTACATAAAGATTTAATCTGGAAGAAGGATATTCCAATGTCTTACTTGGAACCAAAGTGGCAGTCCCTTTTGAAAGAAATATTTGTTTACATAACATGTGAGGGGCGATACAATAGAGTGATGTTCTATCACTTTAAAATTTTAAACCATTTTACAGGCAGAGACCCAATTAATCTACCATTTTTCTTGCATAAATCCCTCACAAAAATGTCTAAACAGGTCAAGGCCAAGCCCACTAAGGTGGAAAGCAGATTATCTCACCAAGGACTCATTACTCTTATTGTCAATGAGTCATTGAAGAAAAGGAAGATAGATTGGAACTATTTCCTCTTTTGGAATGAATTCCAGACTGATTGTCAACAATAGGAGAAGGGTAAAAAGGCTACCACTAAGAATACTATTACTCCCAAAAGTAGTCATAGGAAAAGGAAAGGTATCTCAACACCAAGCGATCCCATAGAATTATCCTCTGTCAAGAAGAAAAGAATCAAAAGAAAACTGCAGTTTGAAGGTGAGCAGTCCAAGGACCCTGCTACAGGAAATAACCCTTTAAACCTACCTTACAGTGATTCAGAACCAGAACAAGAATTGGCACTGAAGAATGTGCAGACTATTGTTCCAATTTACCTTCACCAACTCCTCCAGAGGCACACAGTCCACCAGTGGTAGAAGCCTCTTCAAGTAAGCCTAAAACAACTAGATCACAAAAAATCAACAAACTCTTGCAACAGGTCTATGAAATGGAAGTCCTGGAAAGGGTGATTAAAAAAGATAATACAAACCTTACCGACAGAAATGCAGAGCTTTTCAAAATAAACCAAACCCTCAAAGAGAAGCATGACAATATTAAAGACAGGAACAGGGTATTGATCAGGGAAAACATGAAGCTATATAGACAACTTAGAATTCTGAGGTTGAAGTTAAAGGAGTTTCAATCACCAGCACAAGAACAAACTGGATTGGAAAATCTGTCTAACTTAGCTACAACCATGGTAGACACACCAGATCTATCCACATAGCCAGTAGAAGTTTGCAGATCTACACGAACAAGGGCTGCCTCATCTAAGAAACCTTGAACATCAAAAATTGATCCAAGGTAAGCATTTTTGCAAATTTTGAAGTTTTCTCAAAGTTGAAGTTTCGATGGTTTAGGCGAACATGATGACTATTCATTAACCACTGAAACTAGGGCTTTCAGTAGATAATTCGCTTAGGATCTTTCTAAGTTAACCACCAAAATCCTGTCATTTCCAGAATGATCAATTTTTTACACAGATCGAAGTTTTTTGAGCTGGAAAGGTTTGAAACCTCTTCGAATGAACATTTGATGAATTTTAAAGACAAATACAATAGCTATTTTTGATATATTATTGTTGAGCCCTCTTCTTCTTCTAATAGTAAAATGGAAAAGATGGCAAAGATGTTGGACAATTTGACATCTGAAATGTCAAAATTGAAGGTCCAGAATCAACAACCAGCAAGGACAAAAGAGCTAAATACTTTTTCCCTGAGAAATCCAAATGATTTCCCTTACAGAAGGAACAATCCCCAAGTCCAGATCCTTCAGAGAGACAGGAATGCAGCTGATGATCAGAGAATCATACCACCTTTTCAAAATGAAATGTTAGATGAAGAACAACAACCATCTCACGATGAAGTCAAAGAAGCAGATGAAGTAAACTGTTTTAGTGATGAAAATGATTCTTCCTTTTTGACACAACTAGACTATGAAGAAGCCTTGATGGACTATAAAATTCACGAGGCAAGTATCGAAGAATTTGTCTACTTGACAGATGATCAGAAAGGTTATAACTTAAGATTCAAGAGTGCTGTACCGAAACCATTTCTCGCTGCTCCTGTGAAGAACAAAGAAGATGCTGCTCCCGTGAAGAGTAAAGAAGTTGTTGCCAAGCAGCCTGCCGCTCATGTAAAACATACCTCCTCTCCTACAAGACAACAACAGAAGAAAACACAACCCCTATCCAAGGAGCAAGTCAATCTCAAATCTCCTTCCGATGAGGTAAAAGCTTCTCATAAATAAGCTTTCTCTTTTAATTTTGAATCATAAATTCAGAAAGTAAAGATACCTATGCCTTTAACCGAACTCATGAAGAATGAAATCTTTAAATCAGCCATCCTGAAGTCCCTTGAGCCAAAGACCTCTTCATCTGCTGATTTTGTTAACCTACAAGATGACAATCCAACAATAACTATAGGGCCTATGATAGAAGACCGAGATGATTCTTGTCCACCATTCTACATATCCCTAAATGTCCATGATAAGATCCTCCACAATTGCTTGCTTAATTTCGGGGCGTCACATAATATTATGCCCAAAGAAGTGATGGATGAGCTTGGTCTTGAGGTCACCAAACCATATCATGATCTCTTCTCTTTCGATTCTAGGAAAGTCAGATGCCTTGGCCTCATAAAAGACCTTGTTATAAACCTTGCCCAATTGCCAATGAGAAGCATGGTAATGGATGTGTTGGTTGCTGATATCCCACCTAAGTTCGAGCTCCTCTTGTATCGTCCATGGGGCAAAAGGTTAGGAGGTAACTTGTAGGTGGATCTTTCATATGATACGATTCCGGTGTTTGGGGGAGAGCTGAAAATACTTTACAGAGAGAATCAACTTGCCTACATCATCAGCGATGCAAACAATTATGTAAACCATCCTATTTATGCTGTGGATATAGATTTTGGCTCGTGCATTCTTCAAATAGATGATTCTCAATCAACTCCTATGTAGCTTGTGAAGCCTATCCAACAACAAACTGATGATAAGAACGCTTCAGTCTGGACCATGTATTTTGATGGGGCTAGTACTAAAGATTCAACAGGTGCAGGGGTAGTTTTGATTTCTCCTTCAAAGGAGACTAATCTTTGTCTTTCAAGTTCAATTTCAGAACTATGAACAACATAGCAGAATATGAGGCCTTTCTGTTGGGATTAAATTCAGCTAAGGAGATGGGGATAAAAGGTTTAAAGGTATTTGGAGATGCGGACCTCATTATACAACAGGTAAACAGTACCTTCCAAGCAAAGCACATCAGATTGAAAGCCTACAGGGATGAGGTATGGAAAGTGCGAGATTCTTTTTCTATTTTTGAAATTTATTATGTACCCATGGATATGAATCAACTTGCCGATTCCCTTACTATTTCAGCCAGCATGTTCATTCCTCCCATGCCCCCCAGGCTCAGTTATGAGATCCAAGTAAAATATAGACCATCTTTGCCCGACAATATTAAATACTGGAAAGTTTTTGAGGATGATGATGAACTTAACAGATTTCTTCAAGTGGTAGATGAATTTTTTGATATGCACGTTGACCAGCAGAATCTAAATGTAGAGGAATCCCAGAAGCCCACGCTAAAATAAATATTAGGTCAACATGATATTGTTCAACTACCTAACAATTATATACCTCGAGGTTTGGTACCTCTCGAAAAACTTTTCGATCACAATGATGTTCCCTACAAGATAGATAAAAAGGAGAAAGATCCTGCTGTTTACAAGTACAACATAGGGGGTGAAAGCCAGCCTAAATTCATAAATCTATCTTCTGAATTGACTGCTTATCAGAAGTCCGAATATTGCAGCATTTTGAAAGAATTTTATGATGTTTTTTCTTGGAAATATAGTGATCTAAAGACTTACGACCCTGATATCATTCAACACAAGATCCCTTTGGAGAAAGACACCATTCCTTTCAAACAAAATCTCATAACTATCAGTCCTCTTCTTCCTCCTGTGATTGAAATAGAAATTAAAAAGCTTCTCGATGCCAAGATCATAATCCCTTTCAGATACTCCAAATGGATTGCAAATCTAGTGATAGTGAGAAAGAAAAATGGTGAGGTCAGATTATGTGTGGACTTTAGAAACCTAAATAGATGCTCTAAGAAAGACAACTATCCCCTACCTAAGATGGAACATTTGCTGCAAAGGATTTCAGGGGCTAATGTCCTGTCTTTCCTAGATGGTTTTTCCGGCTATAATCAGATTTCTGTCCACTCGGATGACCAGGAGAAGACTGTATTTACTACTCCTTGGGGTACCTTTATGTACGCCAAGATTCCATTCGGATTAATGAATGCCGGGGCCACGTTCCAAAGGGCCATGGACATAGATTTCGTGGGAGAAAAGGACAAGCTCATCCTGATATATCTTGATGACATCACAGTATATTCCAACAGTCATGAGGAGCATCTAAAGCATTTAAAAAGAGTGTTTTTGAAATGCAGGCAGTTTGGAATCTCATTGAATCCCAAAAAGTCCCAGTTTGCTCTCAGGAAAGGTAAACTCTTAGGCCGCATCGTTTCATCAGAAGGTGTAAAGATTGATCCATCTCGGGTGGAAGCAATTCAAAGGCTGTCCTTGTCGAGATCAAAAAAAGATATTCAATCGTTGCTCGGTAAGATAAATTTTGTTAGAAGATTTGTACCAAATTTTGCCGAGTTAGTTAAACACATAACATGTATGCTGGAAAATGAGTCTGAGATGAAATGGATAGAAAACACAAGGAATTCATTTTAGGATATCAAGCAAGCTATCATGGAATCCCCGACTCTGATAAGCCCGGATTACAGTAAAATTTTCTATGTTTTTTCCTTTGCTTCTTACGACACAGTGGAAGCAGTTCTACTACAAAAAGATGATGACAATTTGGATCACCCAGTTGCTTTCTTCAGGAAAACACTCAGAGACACTGAACTAAGGTATGATCCTATTGAAAAACAATCCTGTGCTCTCATAAAATCTTTAAAATCCTTCAAAATTTATATCCTCCACTCAAAAGTCATTGCATATGTCCCTTCACCCTCCGTGAAAGATGTTTTGACTCAGCCTGATATTGACGGAAAGAGAGCTATATGGATTTCAAATTTGATTGAGTTCAACATTGAAGTAAAGCCCACCAAATTGGTGAAAGGCCAAGGCCTTTCTAAGCTCTTAACGAAGGAAAATCATGAGCTGCTGGACATAAATTTCATTGGAGAAAGTTCAGTGAATTTGCAGACAGAGTTGGCATGGGATGGACAACATAGAAATCAACAAGTGGTAGAGCACTTGTATTCTTGTGAATGGTATTCAGGTATTATACATTTTTTGCAAAAGCTAGAAGTTCCTCCTGAACTCAGTATGACTCAAGCTCGAGCCCTTAAGCTCAGAGCCATCAAATTCTGCATTTACAATAATCTGTTATATTGGAAAGACCCTGCTGGTTTGCTTCTCAGATGTTTAGACAAAGAAGAGTCAGTCGAAGTTACACATTAGTTTCATTCAAGTGTTTTTGGAGGTCATCATTACTAGAATACCACTGTTCATAAAATCCTAAGGGTTGGATACTATTGGCCTTTCCTTTTCTCAGATGTGTGTGCCTTCGTCAAAGCTTGTGACAAATGTCAAAGATTTACGAAAAAACAACAGCTAAAATCTTTACCCCTGATACCTATAGTGGTGAATGGCCCTTTTCAGCAGTGGGGTTTAGATTTTATAGGTGAGATAAATCCTTCATCTAGTGGTCAACATAAGTGGATCTTAGCAGCCACAGATTATTTTACAAAGTGGATAGAGGTGATTCCCACCCAGAATGCCACTCACCAGGTAGTCATGAAGTTTCTTTATGAGAATATTTTGAGCAGATTCGGTTGTCCCAAAAGGATGGTAACATATAATGCAGTGACGTTCAAAGAAGAGGCATTAGTAGACATGTGTAAATCAATGGGCATCCAATTGGTACATTCGACCCCCTACTACCCTCATGGTAATGGCTTGGCTGAATCATCCAATAAGAGCTTAATCAAAATCATCAGAAAACTGTTAGAGGAAAACAAAAAGAATTGGGATTCTAAACTGAAATTTCCTCTGTGGGCAGACAGAGTAACTATCAAAAAGTCCATAGGAACCTCTCCATTCACATTGGTCTATGGGACCGATGCAATTTTTCCTGTTCAGTTAGTTTTACCAGTGGCTAGATTCTTTCAGGAAGAACAAACCGAGTCAAATGATATGGTAAGAAGAATGATTGATTTGGTGGAACTGCAGCAAGCCTGCAAACAGTTAGTGGATAGATCCGAGGCTCATCAAAAGAAGATCAAAAAACTTTTGACAGAAAGGCGAAGGTGGACAATTTTCATATTGGTGACTGGGTTCTAAAATGGGATGCTCTTAGACAGGATAAATGCAAGCATATCAAGTTTGATTCTTTGTGGACCGGTCCTTTCATGATAACCCAAGTACAGAATAACAACACTTTCATGTTGCAGAATCTGAGAGGTGAAGAAATGTTCGGTGGCCCGGTAAACAGACAATTTTTAAAACTCTATTTTGTCTAAGGCTGTGAAGCCTAGACATTGTAATGTTAGTCTTAGTTTTTATTTTTGCAGAATAACTCCATGCCCAATGGAAGCACTAGCAGATAGTTTTTAATTTTATTTTTTCAAGAAAGGCATTGATTCTATGGTTCTTGAAACCTCACAGGGAGGTGTTCATCCCCAATAGGAGCCAGTGTTAACTCCTAAAATAAATTGGTGGAAAATTTTCTTTTGAGGTGATAGGTTGTGGTCTAAATTTTATTCCTAAATTTTTGTAAGTAGGTTAGAGAGTCTGTATTCTGTAAATAAGCTCAAAAGAAATTTTGGATTTGGTTTGGTCAAGCAAAAGTCAGAATATCAGGTTTCGATGGTTTAGGCGAGCTTGAAATGCGCTCATTAACCACCAAAAGCCTTTGTTCCCGGTAGTTAAGAGGTCAAAGCAAGAATGTGGTTAACCACCGAAAGTGTTTCAACAGTAAAAATGGAAAGCCCGAGATTTCGCACGAGCCAGCTGTCAAGTTGGCGCAATGATGAAAACGTAACCACTGAAAAGCTCGTCAAGTTGGAAGGTATGCATGTTCTAATGGTGGCTATCCAAAATTTTGAAGCTCCTATTGTCCTTTCAACCACATTGGTCTTTTCAAAATCTAGACACGACGGTGATACTTAAATTCATGCATGTTGTCATGAAGCCTCCCTCCATTTCCAGTCGCAAGTACATAATCTATCATGATCCCGTTAATCCCTCATTAAATCCTCATTCATTATCAATTTGAATTCCAGAGATTACTGAGATAATCGTGAGTTCACGATTTCATCAGTTAAACATGTTTCCAAAGATCCTAATCCCGTTTCCCCTGGTGATTGTCAAAGCGCCATTAGAGTCCAACGATCTCCCTCAAGTCAATTAAGCCAGGTCAATTTATCAGGCAAGTTCAAAACCCATCTTGTTTCAAATTTAAATGAATATACCACCGAAAATCTAAAATTTCGGCATGCTCTCAGTCAATTTGTCGCCTGGAAATTGGTTAGTGTTTGAGCTCGGTGATCCAAATTTTGTGTCACCCTGTCCCACCGACTCTTCCATGAGTTATACTCTCTGTGTTCCTAAATTCTAGAAGCTTTGTCTCCTTGGACACTCAGTTTCCCATAATCGCAGGTAAAATCAACATTGACCAATGATGAAAGCAGGGCCAGTTTTGAGGTCTGAGGTGGATGGGGTTTGGTACCTAGAAGCTCACCCAGAGGTGGAAAAATTTTTCAAACAGGCCAGGGTATTTTCATATTGTGAAAAATTAACCAACTTTCATCAACAAGTGGTCGAGTCTTTTGCCATGTCCTATGATGGGAGGTATGCTAAAATAGGAAAGGAGGAGTTTATCATTGATGAAGCTGCCATTGCTGAGTATACAGGTTTACCTAGATCAGGAGACTGTTGGTTCGAGTCTACCATACCTTCAAACATCGAATTCAGGTCATACTTCCTGCCTGTACATAAAGATTTGATCTGGAAGAAGGATATTCCAATGTCTTACTTGGAACCAAAGTGGCAGTCCCTGTTGAAAGCACTATTTGTTTACATAACATGTGAGGGGCGATACAATAGAGTGATGTTCTATCACTTTAAACTGTTAAACCATTTTACAGGCAGAGACCCAATTAATCTACCATTTGTCTTGCACAAATCCCTCACGAAAATGTCTAAACAGGTCAAGGCCAAGACCACTAAGTTGGCAAGCAGATTATCTCACCAAGGACTCATTACTCTTATTGTCAAGGAGTCATTGAAGAACAGGGAGATAGATTGGAACTATTTCCTCTTCTGGAACGAATTCCAGACTGATTGTCAACAGCAGGAGAAGGGTAAAAAGGCTGCCACTAAGAAGACTATTACTCCCAAAAGAAGTCATAGGAAAAGGAAAGGTATCTCACCACCAAGAGATCCCATAGAATTATCCTATGTCAAGAAGAAAAGAATCAAAAGAAAACTGCAATTTGAAGGTGAGCAGTCCAAGGACCCTGCTACAGGAAATAACCCTTTAAACCTACCTTTCAGTGATTCAGAACTAGAACAAGAATTGGCAGAGACACAGGGTAATGTACAGACTGAAAAAGGTGTAGACTATTGCTCCAATTTACGTTCACCAACTCCTCCAGAGGCACACAGTCCACCAGTGGCAGAAGCCTCTTCAAGTAAGCCTAAAACAACTAGATCACGGAAAATCAACAAACTCCTGCAACAGGTCTATGAAATGGAAGTCCTGGAAAGGGTGATTAAAAAAGATAATACAGACCTGATCGAAAAAAATGAAGATCTTTTCAAAATAAACCAAACCATCAAAGAGAAGCATGACAAGATTAAAGACATGAACAGGGTATTGATCAGGGAAAACATGAAGCTGTATAGACAGCGTAGAATTCTGAGGTTGAAGTTAAAGGAGTTTCAATCACCAGCACAGGAGAAAAATGGATTGGAAACTCTGGCTAACTTAGCTACAACCATGGTAGACACACCAGCGCCTTCCACACAGCCAGTAGAAGTTCGCAGATCTGCACGAGCAAGGGTTGCCTCATCCAAGAAACCTTGAACATCAAAAAGGGATCCAAGGTAAGAATTTTTGCAAATTTTGAAGTTTTCTCAAAGCTAAAGTTTTGGTGGTTTAGGCGAACATGACGACTGTTCATTAACCATTGAAACTAGGGCTTTCGGTAGATAATTCACTCAGGAGCTTTCTAAGTTAACCACCTGTTGGCAGCCAATAAAATTTTTCTATTGCCCTATAAGATGCCTACACCTATGTCTTCTGAACTTCAAATTGTCGTCGCATTTTGCAAATAAACGATATTTTCATTTCTTGCGACACTTGCAAATTGATCTCCATTTAGTTTTCACGACTGTAAGCGTGAAAACTCCTCCATCGTTCTTTGAACTATCATGATCTTTTGTTGATATTTTTGAGTGGCACTTACCTTTGGATTATCATTAAGTGGCTAAAATATTTTCGAACTATGCCTATTTGCCTGTTCTTACTTTGATTGCGCAACTGGATTTTATTAAACTGGTAAGGCATTGAGCATGAAAATTTATGTTTTTAGAAATTTCCCTAGTCATTGAATTACATAGGGGTCATGGTTTATTTTTGTTTTTACATTATTGATGTGATCCTTATTGTTATAGCTCTTGGCTTGTCAATTTTATGAAATCGATTGTCACAATGTTTTAAAACCTTTGATTAAGCAATGCCACATTGGTTTAACATTTGGGTTTGATTCCACGTTGAATGACAATGGTTTGAAAATCTATGGTTAGTGGCACGTTGGCATATTACTCATCGTTCGATTCTTTGGTTATATAAATGATATGGTTTTATGCTATGATTGATTCAACATAAAGTTAAATTCGGCGGTTGTACTATGCCATTACTATTATGCATGGCAGTGAATAATCCCACCACCCCTGTATGCGCACATTAATGCTTCCTCTTTGATTGTTCATAGTAGTTAGACTGAATGACTCTGCTCCTGTGTGCTGCTATTTTCGACCCAAACCCTTACCATGTGCTCGCACCATGGCTCCATTCGTGAGGGATGAACCCAATGGTAGACATGATCTGTTGATGTTCGACAGCGCCCACAGTGACCTTGAGGAATTTGGATGGCTCCCGTTCATACAAATTTTTTATGGTTTTAACCCCTGTGTTGCTCGGTAGTTCGCTTTAACCTTTGATGGCTGTCGAGCCAAGGTTGGGGATGTTCAATTGGAAATTAACGAGCAATTCCTCAGTTTAGCTACGGGTTTGCCTACCACTGGACAACGATGGTCCAAGAATTGCAAAGTGGAAGAGGTCCCTTGGACTCTGCTCTTCCAGTCACGTAAGGTTGGCTCCTGTGACAAAGGTTTACCTGTGACCATGCTTAAGCAGCGCTGGCATGACTTGCTGATGATAATCAAACAGTTTATCACCTGCGAGGGTCGGTACGGGTTTGTTTTCTTATACCACCTTCGTTTTCTTATGGTTTTCATGGGCTATGAGCTTAATATGCCTTATTACTTGCATAGAATCCTGTTTAAAATGTCTAAGAGATACAAAAGGAACCAGGCTGATAGGAGCCTTTTTCACTATGGGCTGGTTAAAATTATTATCATCTGTCATTTGGGGTTACACGGAGACTGTTGGAATGATTTTCTTACTCGCAATGATTTTGAGGATTCAAACCCTCCACAGGTTGACAAACCTGTGGTGAGCAAGGGCAAGTCTGTACCCCCGATACCCTATAGTATTCTGTTACCTAAACCCTTACCCGACTCACCTATCGACCTACCCCAATCTGTGACCAAGGATGTCGAAACTGTTAAGCCTATGGGCAAGAAACCCAAAGCCAAACCCACTACAAATGCCAAAGGCAAAAAGAACGCTCGTTTAATCTCTCGAATGGCAAGGAACAAGCCAAAACTTCCTGTCAACCCTAACCCCATTGTGGTGAATGAAGACTCTGACTTAGAAGTGGAACGTTACCGGGCTAGTGAGTACCCCTATTCGGAAGGTCTGTGTGCCAAACCCTCATATGACTTTGTAACAAATCTACCACCTTGCTTGCAACACGACCCTAACTACCCATCATTCATCTAAACCCTCTCCTGCTCTGTCGAAGCCTACAGTGCCACCATGTGATCAATGCGGCTCATGGTTAGAGAGATATTATCTCGATGTGCCGATGATACAGTCAAAGATTAAATCTTTGGAGGACCAGGTTACACTGCTTACCCGTCAAAAGGTTGAGCTACAGACCACTGATAAGAGACAAAGAACGACAGGCTCCATTTTGTTTAAAAATGTGGAATCGGCCATGACTGTGGTGAATTCTGAGCTGGCATAATTGGATAGCCTCGTCGTCACACAGGTATGTGTAATATCTATCATTTTTGTAAATAGTATGAGTTTATATAACGATTAAAATTTGGTTTGAATAGCTCTGTTCAGCATTGATTGGTTTCGTTACATTGTATACTTAGCCTTGCTTTGACCGAACGTAATTACGTTTCCTAGTTTAGTTTCGATTAGATTTTAATTGATTCGATTGATTTGGTATGGATTTGAGTTGTTTGATTTAGCCAAAATGAAT
>ML824474.1:121706-135471 GCA_009831015.1 Picea engelmannii | reverse complement strand
CTCTTCTTTAGACTTTGAGTAAATAAGTATGTCATCCAGAAATACAATGACAAACTTATCTAAATAACTTATGAAAACTCCATTCGCCAAACACATGAAGATAATTCATGCATTTGACAACCCAAATGGAACCACTGTAAACCCGTGATGACCATACCTTGTTCTAAAGGTAGTCTTTCTAATTTCTTCCTCTTTTATTTTCACTTGGTGATATCTAGATCTGACATCAATCTTGGAAAATATCTGTGTGCCCCTTAGTTGATCAAGCAAGTCATTTATCCTTGGAAAATAATACTTGTTCTTCTTAGTTACCTTTTTCAACTATCTGAAGTCGATACAAATTCTCAGTGTACCATCCTTATTCTTCATGAACAAATCCGACACACTTGGGTGTATATGACCCTTCTTCAGAAGCTCTTCAAGTTACATCTACAACTCCTTCAGTTCTGGCATACTCGTCCTATAAGGAGTCTTGGATACAGGAGCTACTCCTGACATCATATTTATAGAGAAATTAATATCCCTCTTCGGAGGCAATCCCGATATGTCTTTAAAGACATCCTCAAACTCTTTTAGCACTACATAGTCTTCAACACTTGGCACTTTATCCTTAGGTGCTTCTTCCATGTGCATTGCAAATACTTGACATCCTTTCCTGTAGATTTTCTTCAGTTGCAAGGTTAAAACTTCTCTAATAGTCATAGCTCTTGGTATTCCTTGACCTATTCTTAAGTTTCTTTCCTCATCCAAGAAAGTAAATTTATTATTATAAAAGTCCAGGAAAACATGGTGCTTGTCCAACCAATCCATACCAATGAGGAAATCATACAATCCCAAAGGTATAATATTCAAATCAACTTTTGTGTGCATCCCATTCATCTCCATTAGACATGCCTTGACCATCTCATTAATTTTTCTTTTTTCCCTTGTAGCTAATTGCACCAACCAAGGTTTTCCAATCTTGCTTCTTGGAAAATGGAATCTTTCCACCATTTTAGGATCTAGATAACTATGATTAGCTCCTAAGCCAATTAAAATAGAAATTGGTTGGTCATTTATCTTACCTTACACCTCGATCATGTGCGAATGAAATTTAGCTTTCCTGTTGTCCAGGGCTTCATAAATTCCAAGTACACTTCTACCCATGTATTCAACTGTCGTAGATTTTCATACACTATGCACGGTCCTCTTGTAACACACCCAACCCCTAAGTTCTCTTTTAAGTGGTGGGGTATCATAATTTCACTTTCCTTAACTCTCTCTAGTCTCCCCTTTCTTCATATTGCAAGTTATTCCAAACCCATGGTCTCTTTCCTAGTCCCCTTGAAGGATTTGAGAAATAGGCACTAGCTCTTCAGGCTAGCCCCTTCCTTCATTTGACCTCAGGCTGTGACCTGATGCCTACTCAAAGGGTGCTTCGAAACTTCAGCTTCAGGTGTTTTCACCTCACCACTCGCCAATTCATCCGAACTCTGAACTAGCAAAGTTCTGAAATGACGGGAGAGGAATCGATGGTCCCTTATCCCTTTCCAGATCAATGTTCCACCAAAACTTCAGGCTCGGGTGCTTCAGAAAGTTCCAAAACAATGGGTGTTATCCTCTCTTGCTAGGCCCTTCTCACATGTGACCTCAGGCTGTGACCCGGGGCTTAGCTCCCGAGTGCTCCGTAACATTGCCTTCAGAGGTTTTGGTCACTCCAACTCACAATTATCCTGAAGCAAGAACCCCAAACTCATAGATCAGATGGTCGAGAAGGATCCCAAAGGATCCAGATATCCATGGTCCAGATCACTTCGCAACTTCAGACTTCGGAGGTTTTGGTCGCTCCAACACACAATTCTCTGGAATGCATGAACTTCGAGCTAGCAGATCGAATGACTGAGACTTATCTCAAATCAATAGTCTACGCCTTCCCTAGGCTCCGAGCTTCAGAGAATCTATCTCCTTTACGATGATTACCAACATTCTTCAAACTCGTGAAGACTGAAGCAGTTGAGGCATTAACACCTGTGCTCCTTCTTCAAATCTAACGGTCATGACAGACCTTGGATCCTCCCAAACGGATCTTGTCCATTCATCTTCCAAATGAAAGGATATTTCATTTGGATACTTGAATCTCGCTATCCTTCCTGAGATTCATCAATTATGAAGGACTTAAGAGATTTGCTCTCTTTCTCCTGAAATTAACACTTAGAAGGGTCTTTTTCACACCCCTTGTGCTCCTTCATCAAGTCTAGAACTTAAGAGGTTCTCGACCTCTACTCGCCTCATAGATACTCCGTGCATATTTTCACTACCTCTCCTGAGCTTAACAGACTCCATCCTCTTGAAGATTCAGGGAAACTAGGAGTGTCGACGTGTACTCGTTAAAATTGTGGCCAAGGTCAATGAACTCACATTTCGTGGCTCTATCTTAAACCACCATAGGGCTCAAGCATTTACGAGTACAAGTCATGTTCAAACCATATAATTTATTACTTTCCTAATTACACAATCAAGAAAAAATACAAGGGATATAGTATAACCACTAAGCAATCATGCACATCCCTAAAAACATTCATAGTATATCCAATTTCATTACACAGTTACAACTCAATTACACAGGGTAGGAGAATACTTATCTATTACAAGTTGCAGCCAACTAACTAATTGTGGGTGTGTGCCTTTCCACCCAACCATAGGCTCAGAGGAATCCATTCTTAGTACTCTAGCCACCCCTGTTCCAAGCCATGATATCACTAGGGAACTATGCCACCTCTCAGAGACCTTCTCTCTGCCACAGTATCCCTTCAAGGTTTATCAGATGCTTCCTCAGCATCAAGCTTGCATTTGGGTCCTTTAGATAATGTTCTTTTCACTTCCTTTTGGTTCATGCATTTCCTTCCAAGATTGCGCTCTCATCTGGTGTCTCTCTTCTTGTTGTCCCTCCTCCTTACCGTTCGTGTGTGTGTATCTTACCTTCCTTCTTTAGGAAGGTTTCCGACCTATCATGTTCCTTCTATCAGAAGGAAGCTTGGGTCTGCAGGTCTCTGTGGTACTTCCGGATAACAACCCATGTTTCCATTCACGGGAGTGGTTGATTATTCAACCACCAGTCCTTTCCTTCATTAACTAATTCTTTCCTCTAGAAATATCATGGCTCGTACTTCAAGGCTTCACCCCCCAACAATCAGTTATGGGAAATTTAAAAATAATACATTTACATCGTCCACATGACTTAGCATGGTAATCCTATTTTATGATTAATTACAAGCTGGGGGAAAAAGGGGTGTTACAATTACCTCCCCCTTAAAGGAACACCATCCTCGGTGTTATTTCTCATAAACACCTATCATGCCTTTCTCATTTAGCCACTTCAAAAGTATTGACCTTATTTCTCAGTAAGGTCCTTTTTTAGACCCTTAATCCTCGTCACCTTCTTCCAATAATTCTTGGACAACAAGCACATTAATCATAGTCTCATGTGAAAACATTGCATAAAATTTCTAGGAAAATTTCATAATATTATCACAATAATTATCTTCGCAATTTGTGGATTTGTATCCACGTGGTTGTCTTGTTATCCAGGCTCATTTTTTTTACCAGACATACCCATTGTGTACATGATCCTAATCAATAGTTTATAAGAACTATTAGAGTCTCATTTTCCTTGCGGTCACTCACCCTCCAGGCCCAGGCTTAGGCATCCCCTTCTCTGCTATACAGTTCCTTGGGTGATTCATCTTGCCTTTCCAAATATTTCTCGCACAAGAAGAACTACCCATCGTGTGCATGATCCCAATAGTTTACAAGAACTATCAAGGTATCATTTTCCTTGCGGTCACTCACCCTCCAGGCCTAGGCTCAGACATCCCCTTCTCTGCTATATAGTTCCTTAGGTGATCCATCTTGCCTTGCCAAGGATTTCTCACATAGGAAGAATTTCAGAGACTTCATTGGCCTTATAGTTGAGGCATCCCTCAGACTTGCTCTGTCGAGGCGTCCCTCCGTCTTGTGTTACCTCAACACAACATATTCTAGGCGATCATGGCTTACCATGGGATTCTCATGGCTCAACAATAGCCATTTTTCATGATTTTACAGCTTGACAACCTTCATCTGTCCTTTTTGGATAGATATTTTCTTCTCACCCGTATCACGGGCATATAGAAATTCATGAGACATCATCATAAATTTTAAATTCAAAATTTTCTTGTAAATTTGTCACCCGCATATTTCCGAATTCCACATTTTGTTTTCATATTTGTTCCGCTAAGGAACTAGATTCATTATTATGGGACTTTCCTCCCCATAGTAGTTTAGCTTAGCAGGCAATTGGCCTTCCTTATGGACTTACAATGCTGCCATATCCAAGACCCCTTTGCTTCCTGCACTTTCAATATTCATTTAGTCAAACAAATTGTTAGTTTTCCCATGCACATATATTTTCATTGCACCTTTATAACGTCCTCACAAACAATTCTTAAGTTGTGCATGCTAACAGTCAAATGACTTTTATCTATTCGATGATACAAGAAAAAGGAAATTCCATTCCTTACACATGCATCAGTTCAGTATATCAACTTTTCAAAATGAAATTCAGATACCAATTGACTTTAATGAATGTGCCAACATTTGTGGCCACATTCATACCCAATGCACCCTTACATCGATTTCAGGTTATCACTTTTCAGGTTAGGCACTCTTGCCAAGGTGCGTTTGAATTCAACCAACTTATTGCCATAGGTACTCTTTGTCCATATTTATTATTTTAGCAAAACCATATTTTCTTCTCTAAATCAATCACAACCCTAATATCGTCATTTATGAAACTCCATGTTTCACATGAATGCCTTTAAGCATTCTCCCTTTATTAATAACTAGGGTGACAACACTCATGGCCACCCAAATCTATTTTCCTTCAACGCTTACATAATGTAAGTAAAACATTGGAAGGTCCTCCTTCCTTAATGGGGGAATCTGTCGTCTTCCCTCTTATATAAACATGCATTCCCTCAATGCATTCCATGCAACGTGCTAACTATGAGCACCTTGATTCCCATAGAACCATTCCCCGCGACCACTATCTAATCGTAGAGTGATAAACTCTATCTTCCTTGAATGGCCTGAAGGAACTTCGTTTTCTCTTCATGTGACTGAGAGTTGTGACCTCGGCTTTATTCTTTTTAGGCGCTATCATTTCAACTCCCGTGTCCAGGCGCTATGATCCTGGCGTAACCCCTTTTCTTCAATTCGACTATGAAGAATCGTCTTCCCCCAGATCCAATGGTTGGAAGGGATTTTGGAACCTCAACTAGCTTGCGGTTTAATTCTCCTTCCGATCTTTGCAATGATTACAGGTCGTCCGATCTATGATCGGACCCCAAACTAAAAAAAAAACTATATTGAGTTTAATTTATGGGTACAAGTCCTGAAATTAATCCGAGTGCATATACCTTCCCCGCAATAAATACGGGTCATCGATCTTATCCCTAGATCGATTCTAAACCACATGATTCCAAATACAAAAACCTCAGCATAGAAGTATTTGACCAAGAATTTAGACTGAGATAAGAGCCTCGATTTTCCAAATTCAACCACAAAACCCAATCATGATACAAGTTTATGTGGTATTAATGTGTGGGTTCTTTGCAGGTCCACCCATCGATCGTTCACATATCAACGGTTCACAGTGTTTGCGGAATCCCCAATGTGTTCACTCTTTATCAGAGACTTCAATCTCCATAATATGAAATTTTCTCTCCCAACTCTTTTAATCGTGGTCGTTGATCATCCACCCCGATGATATCAATGGTGTTGGTTGATTGTGGGCTGGGAAATAACACGCTCGTTAATTCTTCCTTTTCCCTCCACAATCAATACGAGTCATCTGATCTATGATCGGACCCCAAAATCAAAACAAAGCTATATTTAATTTAAATTACGGGCCCAGGATCCATCGTTAACCTGTGTGCCCATTCGATCTCCGCAATGAATATGGGTCGTTGATCTTATCGAATGACTGGATTTTGATCTGTTATCTCTAGTGGATCTTGAAATCGATCTGATCACTGAGATTGGTTTCCTTCCAATGAACAGATCATGTTCACTTTTGCTATCAGGTTCTTGATTAACCTGATTTGATCAGGGTTTTCTCTCGTGATCCTCACAATCTCGATCTGTAGTTGATCGAAGGGATTTCTACGATATTTTAGTAAAGGTTTTTGACCTTTTGAGTCAACATAGATCATTTGGTTCAAATTCTCCTACATCATACAATTAGTCTCCACTTTCAGATGTTCACACCTCCATCATTCAAGTTCTCCTTCCCAAATCATACCCTACTTGGGTATCCATGGTGTTAGCACTGTGTAAATTTCGTCCGGTTGAATAGACAAACGGCAGAGGTATTTGTTTCAACCATCTTTAGAGGTGAGGCACTAGCTTCCTCAACTCAAAGAGGGCTCTCTCATGTCACTTGATGTTTCTATGGCAATCAATGGCTAACTTTAGTTTTCTTTTCGGGGTGGTTATAAAGTTGTTGAAGAAATCATGAAAACTATTAAGAGGAAAAGGATAAATGAGGCAATGATTCTGAGTTTATATTTGAGGTTTGCATGGCATCAGAGGAAAATTAAACATATGACTACATCAGAGCATATTAAAATGAATTCTGAATTTGTTAAGAAGAAATACACATAACCTAAATTGCTAAGCCAAGAGCATCGTGCGATGAATTTTGGGCTTTTGATTCTCCAATTTAGACAAATGAAAGTGTAAATAAAATAAAAGATCACAAGAATTACATACTATGAAATAAGATAGAACTCATATCACAGCCAATTAGAATATTTTCATAAATAGTTCAAAAATCAGCTTCTGCATTTGTATATTCATTCTAGCTTCAGAGTTTTACAAAGTCTTCCTGCTCAGAGGGCAGGCTCCTCTTTTCTCCATCTCATGTCTTCTATATCCTTGGGATGATATATATATAGAGGAGTTACTTGTGGAATTCAAAACAATTAAACTTTCCCAAAATTCTAAAAATAGAGGTCAGTTACAAAAAGGAGTAATATATAACAACAATTCTCCTACTTTAAAGGGATCATTACGAACAAGTCTGACATATCTGGGGATTTTTCCTTTGAATGCCATATGTACAAAATTTGCTGGAACATATTCAATTCTACCTAAGAATTCATTCCATCTTGGAAATTTCCTCCTTTAGAGTGCTCAACTAGGCTAGTTGATTTTCCCCAATGCTCTCAACCGCCTCAGCTCTGATTTTTGTCTTCTGTCGTTTGCTCCGTTTCTTCTTCACTACTCGCTTGTAGAGTTCGTCTGCGTGTCCATTGATGATTAGTTCCCTCATAATAGGATTTAATATAACCCTTGATTCTGGTTCTATCGTAGGGTCAGTATGGAATTTGGTTGCTAATATATGTGCAATCTACCTTTCTTTCTTACTCATTGATAAACACGCCATGTTAGTCGAAAACTTTGTTCCACTGGATATTGATTGATTGGCTTTGTCCATGTCTTCTAATTTTGTAGAGACCATGATTTTTATTTTCCTTAACTCTTACAGAAATCAGAAAGTCGATCCAGTTGGGGATTACTTCACTTATGAATGAGACGATGATTTCCTGGAGCAGAATAAGGCAACCCATACTTGAATATCGGTAGTTATCAAGTTCCAATCATTAATCACTGACAAGATTGCTTGCAGGAACATTGGTTTACCACACTCGACCTATCCATTTAAAATGATTATCCTTTGAGTTCATTATCCGATGATGTTCCCCTGACATCGCACGGTCGTGAAGTACCCGAACGAGTGGCATGCGATGATTTAACCAGTCGTCGCCCTCCCCTACACGAATAATTGATTTGACGTATTAGAAAACGTGAAATCAAGGATTTTGGGAAAATGGTTTTAGGAAAACCACCTTTCACCCCGATGTACCTATGAGGGTGCCACGCGTCCATGAATGACACCATGGCATTTTTCCCCAGCCCGCCCTCGATCAGTTAAGTCTCATGTTGTTTCATCGCCTGATATGGGTCTCAACCGTTGATCTGGGCCGCACCAATATCTATGATCAATTGGGTCCTACCACTTCCATGTCCCTACCAATATAACTCTATCCACCAGATGGGTTCCGGCCTACCGGTCTAACCCCTCTCTAAATTTATTTGGCACTCGAATTCCATGAAATTGTTATGATGATAACATGGGCTCCTATTAGGGATGTTATCCTCCCAGTGAGGTAGCAAAGAACTCGTAGACCCAGTGCCTCATCCATTGGGCTACTCCAAAACATGTGTGTGTGCCCTGCTGCGAACTGTCACCAATGTCTTCTGAAAACCAAATTATGTGTACTGCTCTTAACTGGATACTGAATACACTGCTGAAAACTGGTTCTACACAATACTAGAAATTCAAACTAAAAATTTCCTGATCAAAAATACTATTTCCATACTCCTACCTACTCTAAAACTGTTGAGATGAACACTCAATCAAGTGATGATAAAGTGCCAATGTAACCAATCAAGAAGTTGCCTTCTTGATTTTTCTCCGATCACATCCTTTTTAAGCAGGTAGACAAATGTAAACAATGGCGGTTGGAAACAAAAGTTGAATCCAAATCTTGAGCTTATGAATAAAACAAACTCCTCCTTTACTGAAGACTGTAATAGGATGGCCACAGGGTCTTGAAAACCATGATAGATCATTTCTTCTTGATGAGAAAAAACAGAAAGAAAAGATTCCTTCGCAAGCGTTTGTTGTTCTTTCTATGTTTCCTCTGTTTTGAGAACATTCTAAAATGAAATGGAAGCAATAGGTTTTTCTACTCTTCTATGCATATCAACGAAAATATTCATACATTATTGAATGTCTTCAAATGTGATAGCCATATTATGTGCATCTGATTTGGTTTTATTAAACTTCTGGAAATTTGCTTGAGGACTGTCATTTTGAATTTCAAATGAATGAACGGAAATAAATTCTTGTTCATAATATTCTTGTGAATGTGAAGAGCTGATATCACATACTATTTCACAGTCTAGAGTTCCCATAGATTCATTTTCAAAACCCTCATCTGTGTCTAGGCCATTTAGAAATTGAAATACCACGTCATTTTCAAGGGAAGAAAGACAACTTTGAAACACTTCGTTTTGTTGGAAACATTGTTGAATATCTATATTAGTTTCAGGCAAAGGGAAATGACCTTGAACATCATCTTCTTCTTCCTTTTCAGGCCGACATCCGAGCATAGGTTGCAAATCTGAGCTAAAATAACCTTTCATGTGATCAACAACACAATTATCAAATGTGTGAGAATGTTGTTGACTTTCTTGATTGATGGAACTTTCCTCCAACTTCCCTGTTTCCCCTGTCATCTCACGATTTGCTAAAAAGGAGGAAAATCATAATGGAAGATAATACACACTTTCAAGTCCACTTTCTCTTCGTATTCACCATCATGCCTGGAGGATTTATGACTTGAGATATCACAAACATTTTTATTTAGCAATTTGAAAGAAGGAAAACATAGTGGTAAGTTTGTTTCACTTGATTCAAGACCTCCATTCTCTTCGATGTGGGCATATTTATGAACATGCTCATATTCGATTAATGGTTTTATTTTTGAACTGATAGGATCTTCTACATAACAAGTTATGGGGTCACCAATCACATGAGAAGAGAGATGCAATATCTTGTTAATTAGTGTCATTGGTTTAGTGTGATTTTGCATCAACACAAATTCATTTGCCTCAATAATGATCTTAGAATTTTCTTTCAACAATTTAAATGCAACAAAGCACAAAGGTGGAGAATTCTCTCCAGTTGATCCAATACTTTGCTCTCTGTAACTGTGATATGTAGATTGATTTATCTCACTATAATGCTGAAAAAGAACATCTTCAACATCATAATCATCCTCATATTTTTCATATACAAGTAAATTACTAACATGTACAATGTCATCTAGTAGGAACAAAATTGGAACATCAACTTGTTCTTTAAAAAACTGTTTTGTAAACTCATCTTCTTGGTTGTCTATAAATGAATACATAACATAATCAACCTCTTGCTTATCATGGGATGGATCAGAAACTAAATCAGCACCTCCTCTTTTAACAAGTGGAATATAATTCTCTACAAAATTGTTGGCATTAGGAAATTCAAGAAGACCTATGATATTGTCGATTACATGCTTAGGGTTCCAATCAACTATTTTCTGTGCATATTCACTTTCATTTTCTTTAGCATCTAACCCCTTATCTCGAGTCTGCTCACATGCTTGGATATTTTGTTGAATGTCTTGAGCATCATTAAACATTTGTTGTAAGGAATTGGGTTTTCTTTCCAGCAGGAGGAAAGACAGATTTGGATGAAGAGTAGTTGCATAATGGAGCATGGTAGCAGCTTCGGTGGGTTGAATTTATTCGGACAAATTATAATAGATACTGGAAAACCTTCTACTGAATATAGAAATTGTTTCATTGCTCTGCCTTTCCAAGGCATATAAATCACTGAGTTGTAGATCCAAAGATTTCTTCTTTCCCCAAAAATTTAAAAAGACACTCTTCAACTCCTCCATTGAGCTAATTGTCTATGTATGCAAATGTTTGAAATAGTCTTTGGTGTCCCCTTTAAAGGATTGAGAGAAGGCCCTCATACAGACATCATCATGGTCAATCTCGAACAAATATACAAAATGTTCAAACCCTTGGATGTGCTTTTCAACTGAGATGCCATCAAGTTCCCCATCAAACACAGGTAGATACTCATAGTATTTTGAAGGGAAATCGTGGAGAACTTGGGGTAACTTCGAGGGTGCATATCTATGTTGGGTCTTGGAGGACGTTGGAGCAAGTACAGGAGGGGAAATATCAACCTTGGTTTCATGGGGCTCATCAACTTGGTCATGATCATCACATAGCTCAGATGGAAATTTTTTATCGAAATTAGTGATACAGTGAGGATATGCATGTACAACTTTAAGAGGAGGACATACGATTTCAAGACTTTCGAGATCATCATTATAATGCAGCAGGTAAAGAAAAAATCGTCTAGTATTTTCATGAAAGGACCAGAGGCAATTTATAACAAATAGTAGAATGCCTTTGAAAGAATCCCATTTTAAGTACCTGTTTTCTTCCATAATTCCTTTTCATATCTGTGTCAAGGGATCTCATCTTCCAGTGGAGTCACCAATGATGTTTTGGAAGATTGATTCTGCATTGAGAGTGGAGTCACCATTGAAAATTAAAAATTTATGGATTCTTCTACCAGTGGAATCACCTTCAAATTGATTCTTTGATGTGTGGAGTCGCCAGAGTAGGGATATAGCCAATATGTGCCTACGTGTTTGCTTCTCTCAGACCTTAGAACTTAATCGTGTTGTTCTTCCCAGGGAAAATTTACCAATTTCGTCCCCAACAACGGCGCCAAAATGTTAGCACTCTGTAAATTTCATCCATCTGAATAGACAAATGACAGAGGTAATTGTTTCAACTAGCTTTAGAGCTGAGGCACTAGCCTGTTCAACTCAGAAAGGGATCTCTCATGTCACTTGATGTTTCTATGGAAATCGGTAGCTATATTTAGTTTGTTTTGGAGGGTTTTTATAAATTTGTTGAAGAAATGAAGATAACATTTGGGCTATGGAGTCATGAATGAACAATGCATTGACAAATTATGAAAACTATTAAGAGGAAAAGGCTAAATGAGGCGATGATTCTAAGTTTATATTTGAGGTTTGCATGGCATCAGAGGAAAAAGAAACATGTAACTGCATCAGAGCATATTAAAATGAATTTTGAATTGGTTAAGAAAAAATACACATAACCTAATTTGCTAAGCCAAGAGCATCGTGCAATGAATTCTGGGATTTTGATTCTCCAATTTAGACAGATGAAAGTGTAAATAAAATAAAATATCACAAGAATTACATACTATGAAAGATGAAAGAACTCATATCATAGCCAATTAGAATATTTTCGTAAATAGTTAAAAAATCTTCTTCTGCATTTGTATATTCATTCTAGCTCCAGAATTTTACAAAGTCTTCCTGCTCAAAGTGCAAGCTCCTCTTTTCTCCATCTCATCTCTTCTATATCCTCAAGATGATATATATATATATATATATAGAGGAGTTACTTGTAGAATTCAAAATGATCAAACTTCCCCAAAATTCTAAAAATAGAGGTCAGTTACAAAAAGGAGTAATATATAATGACAGTTCTCCTACTTTAAAGGGATTGTTACAAACATGTATGACATATATGAGGTTTTTTCCTTTGAACGCCATATGTCCAAAATTTGTTGGAACATACTCAATTCTACCTGAGAATTCATTCCATCTTGGAGATTTCCTCCTTTAGAGTGCTCAACCAGGCTATTTGATTTTCCCCAACACTCTCAACCGCCTCAGCTCTGATTTTTGTCCTCTATCGTTTGCTCTGTTTCTTCTTCACTTCTCGCTTGTAGAGTTCCTCCGCGTGTCTGTTGATTATTAGGTCCCTCATAATAGGTTTTAATATGACCCTTGATTATGGTTCTATCGCAAGGTTGGTATGGAATTTGGTTGCTAATATCTGTGCAATCGACTTTTGTTTCTTACTCATTGATAAACGCGCCATGTTAGTCAAAAACTCTGTTCCACTGGATATTGCTTGATTGGATTCATCCATGTATTCCAAGTTTGCAGAGACCACGATTTTTATTTTCCTTAACTCTTACAGAAATAAGAAAGTCGATCCAGTTGGGGATTACTTCACTTATGAATGAGACGATGATTTCCTGGAGTAGAATAACGCCACCCATACTTGAAGATCGACAGTTATCAAGTTCCAATCATTAATCACTGACAAGATTACTTGTAGGCACATTAGTTTACCACGCTCAACCAATCCATTTCAAATGATTAGCCTTTGAGTTTGTTATCCGACGGTGTTCCCCTGACATTGCACGGTCATGAAGTACTTGAATGAGTGGCATGCGGTGATTTGACCAGTCGTCTCCCTCCCCTACACTAATCGTTGATTTGACGTATTAGAACACGTGACATTGGGGATTTTTGGAAAATGGTTTTAGGCAGACCATCTTTCACCCTGATATACCTATGAGGGTGCCACACGTCCATGAATGACACCATGGTGGTTTTCCCTGGCCCACCCTCGATCAGTTAAGTTCTACGTTGTTTCGCCGACTAATATGGGTCTCAACCGTTGATCCGGGCTGCCCCAAGATCTACAGTCCATTGGGTACTACCACTTCTGTGTCCCTACCAATATAACTCTTCCCACCAGATGGGTTCCGGTCTGTCGGTCTAACCCCTCTCTAAATTTATTTGGCACTTGGATTCCGAGAAATTGTTATGGTGATAACACATGGCATACAACCGCCCTTTCAAAATTTTGTGCATAACATGAGACAATAAAAATATTAAAGAAGGGATTCTCACCCAATATTTTCATACCTTTTCTTGGCTACTAGCACCCTCTTTCTGATTTTTACCTCATCAACGATGCTTTAGGGGGATTCTTATAGTCATATTAACAATCTTTCGACCGCAGCCTTCCCATGGTCATCCTCTGCTTGATGTTTCCCATCATTGGTAAATGACTTTCTCAACAGTTCCAATTCCTTTTTATACACGACATGCATCATTGGTTGGAATATCAATTAAAATGCATGTATCATCCATTCAAATCCATAAAACATCTTCAAAATGTCCTAGCATATATTTATTCTCTTCATCACATTATCCTC
>ML824474.1:109430-121606 GCA_009831015.1 Picea engelmannii | reverse complement strand
ATGCATCCGGATTATGTATCCACACATATTCTAGTTTTTGTGAAGTTGCATCCATGATGTACTTAGCTATATTCATAATCATAAGCCTATGTGTAGCTTCCATAGGTATATTTCATAGCCTACATACATCTCTACTTTAAAATAAATAAACTCATGATTGTTTACAATCATTCTCATGTGATCCTCAAAGGAATAATCATTTTCCTCTTATCATGACAATAGAGCATCCTTTCTCGTTTACTCTTTCATTTATTTGTAGTGGCTTTTCCTGGGGAGATTGATCCGGATTATTTTCGGCACGAAATGAGATCGGAGATATAATAAAGAAATGTACAGAGATATCGCAGATATTCAATAATATAATAGAAATGTATCGAAGATGAAACCATAAACACAAATATATAGTAATACATGATTTCTATTAATGAAAGAAATGTACAGAGACTATAAAAATACAGAGTGGAAGACTCGCTAGAATGGTGGCAGCTTATCTCTGAGAAGAGATGTGACGGCTACTCGCACTCGCAAGAAGATGATTACAATGAGGCTCTGAAGGCCTTTTTACAATAAGCAGGAATGCCAAAATTCCTAGATATCCAAAAACCTAACCCTAGGAGATTGAGCGCCAAAAGTCATGTGGGCCCTGTTTGGGTAAGTTAGTACATCAACTTCCCGGGGTCGTAACTTTTGCATACGATCTTCGTTTTAGGCGTATGATAGCTCGTTGGAAAGGTATCATTGAGGAGATTCATTTTGGGCGATCAATCATGCCTTTGGATATCATTGAGAACCTAGATCTCAAAAAACCTTCATTTAGGCCCTCAAAATGGCCCCGGAAGTTAAAACCTGCTAAAAATAGTAAATTTTCAAAATTGTCAGAATGCTGTTTTGAGCCAGTTGGAAAAGGTGGGTGGCCACCGATATCCACCTGGATCAATCCTCCCTCCTTAGGAAGCAATGGTATCCATTGTGTTGAGTTTGTGGAAGTCTATCATGAACCCGTTGAGGTTGAGGCTGTTCAACAAGTCAGGATACATGAGAGGATGTTGTCCAGAAGGAATCTTTGCATTTTGCTACAGCCTTGTCGACCTGCTTCTGTAGGATAGAAGGTGCTTGGGGTGAGGTTGTAGTGGTTGCAGTGTCCTTCTGTTCTCCTTTTGAACAGATTGTGAAGAAGATAAATTTTGCAGTATGAGATACTACTTTGCGACACTTTTTAGGTGGAATAGTAGTGGGAACTACCTATGGTATTCTATAGAGATGACCCCCCAAAGTGACAATAACACTATGAGGTCGAGACTCATAAATAGCATGGCGCTTCCACATATATGGCTGGCCCAAGAGAACATCACAGACATCCAGTGGGGCAACATCACATAATACCTCATCCTTGAAGGGTTGGATGCCATATGAAAATCGACACTGTTGGTTGACATGAATATCTCATCCTTGGTGAAGCCACCTGATGTTGTATGGCTGCGGGTGTGGTGTTATTGACAATCCAAACTGTTTGACAACCTCTGCTGAGATGAGGTTCTTTTGGCTTCCGCTATCAACAATAAAATGCAGCGGGGTCCCCTTCACCCACATCTGTGAATGAAAAAGGCGCTCCCCCTCTTTAGGATCTGTTGGTTCTTCTGGTTGAATTGTTGCGGTCGCGACAATAGAAGTGGGGTCTGCGTCAATGATCTGTCCTTTACCATTATTTTCAAAATCAGATTATGAATCAAGGTTTGGCTCTTTGTCTTTGACCTCGGCCACCAATGACTGTTTTGAGCGACATTCATCAGTTTTGTGCCAGGGGATGTTGTGGAACTCGCACCATTTTTCGGTGTCCTTCTTTGTCTTCCCGTGTCCCTTCTTTTCCTGTGTCTTGGACTGGTTTTTGGGAGACTGCTTGTTAGGGACGTCTTTGTCATACTTTGGTTGTTACGGATTTGCAGACCCGAATTCCCATTTGTTCTGGTGCTTAAATTTCTACTCAATTTTAACAGCGTATCGATAAGTAGCACCGAGTTATGAGATGTCCAGAAAATCCATTTCAGTTTGGATGTATATGTGTAGAGCCCCACAGTATTTCAGAACCAAATGTCGCTCAGAGTCTTTGATACCCAGCTTGGTGCACAAGGTATGGAAGGTATTGGTGAACTTCAGAACTGCTTGGCCCCTCTCTTGTTGTTGTGTGGTCCATCTCATGTACTGGTCCTCATAGTTTCCAACAGGGTAATACTGTTCTTTTACCGCATCCACAAAAAAATCCCAAGTGGGATCGGCCCCATATATTCCAGACTCCTCTGTAGAACTTTGCTCCCAGTAAGTTTCCCACCAATGTTTGACATGAGGGAGAGATTTAAGGAGTGCAAAGGTGATCCTTTTTTTGTTGGAAAAATTGTGAATAGAGAAATAACCTTCTAGCAGAGTTAACCATTTTTCTAGGGCTTCTGCATCTATCTGTCCTTCAAATACAAGAATATCAAAATTAAATTGTACCTTGAAAGGCGAGGTGCCTCCAAAGTGGATGCTTGATGAAGATGTGTCCGATGTTATCGGCAGGAATTGAAGGATGTGGGAAAAATTATCCATCATTTTGTCCCTCTGTCGCGTAAGAGCTTGCTCAAGCAACAGATTGATAGGATCGTCTGCTCCGTCATTTTTGTTTTCTTCCGCCATTGAGGGTTTCTTGGGTGTGTGAGAGAGATTGTCTTCAAGAGATACAAGCTCGAGACCCAACTTGCTATACTCAGACCTCTTCGGGGACATGCACTGAAAAAAACGATCAAGAGCAGCATGCTCTGATACCACTGATCCGGATTATTTTTAGCACGAAATGAGATCGGAGATATAATAAAGAAATGCACAGAGATATCACAGATATTCAATAATATAACAGAAATGTATCGAAGATGCAACCATAAACACAGATATACAGTAATACATGATTTCTATTAATGAAATAAATGTACAGAGACTGTAAAAATACAGAGTGGAAGACTCGCTAGAATGGTGGCAGCTTATCTCTGAGAAGAGATATGACGGCTACTCGCATTCGCAAGAAGATGATTACAATGAGGCTCTGAAGGACTTTTTACAATAAGTAGGAATTCCAAAAGTCCTAGACATCCAAAAACCTAACCCTAGGATATGAAGCGCCAAAAGTCATGTGGGCCCCATTTGGGTGAGTTAGTACATCAACTTCCCGAGGTCGTAACTTTTGCATACGATCTTCGTTTTAGGCGTATGATAGCTCGTTGGAAAGGTATCATCGAGGATATTAATTTTGGGGCATAAATCATGCCTTCAGCTATGATTGAGAACCTCAATCTCGAAAAACCTTCATTTAGGCCCTCAAAATGGCCCCGGAAGTTAAAACCTGCTAAAAATAGTAAATTGTCAAAATTGCCAGAAAGTTGTTTTGAGCCAGTTGAAAAAGGTGGGTGGCCACCGATATTCACCTGGATCAGAGATGGGGCACATTCCCCTTAATATATCATTCAAAACAAAACTTTCATGACTCTTCATAATGGATTCAAGCATGCATCCATGGTATTCATTCAATCTTGGAAAGTGTTATGCTTGCCTCACATTTCACTCATCAGGGAAACCATATTGGGTCTTTAGTATACTTATACTCTTACATCATACATTTGCATCACTTGCACATTTAATATCATTCGTACCTAATTGGTATTAATATCAGGCTTAATATCAAGAAGCTTCACAATGCATTGAATCCATGCACTCAAGCATACACACACAACTAAGTATTCATCATACTAGCTTAGTCTTATCATTAGTGTTGTTTAGTTAGATATTGCATTTGCTTACATGAATAATATTGCAGCTATAACTCATACTTATGTTGCCTTATCTTTATGGAAATAACCATCCGGGGTCACTTTCCCTTTTATACTATAACATCTAGCAAGAAAACCTTCTTTCCTCAACTTCTATAGGACTCACCCATATCACCTTTCCTCTAGTCATGAGGAGTTATATACTCTAAATTTAACATAAAGAATTAATTACACTACCAAGGATCATACCTGATCCTATCAGATTCCTTTAAGCTCACAAAGGTATTAACCATTATATAATCAGTCGTCATTAGTGCCTGAGGTTCCAACTTCCCATTCTTAGAGGCAATGTTACAAACACCAGGTCATCCGTCCTTCGGGCTTCAACTACCCTTGACATAACCCTGCCACCTTTAGTTATCCACATTCAAGTCTTATTATTAATTTTAATTAGCATATCCATACTCTGGTAAAGGAATTTATCACTTTGACAAAGGGTTAAAGAAATTATTCTACTGAAATTCAACAAGAATTCCCAAAATCACAGGTTGAATCTGTAGTCCTTCTCCTCAAGGAGTAAATGTAGATAAAAATACCTCTGTATGTGACTCGTGCATGAGCCCACGAAGTAAAAGTGTTGTAACCATGCTCTGATACCAATTTGTAACACACTTGACCCCTAAGTGCTCTTTTAATCGGTGGGGTATCATAATTTCTCTTTCCTTAACTCTCTCTAGTCTCCCCTTTCTTCATATTGCAAGTTCTTCCAAACCCGCGGGCTCTTTCCTGGCCCCCTTGAAGGATTTGAGAAATAGGCACTAGCTCTCCATGCTAGCCCCTTCCTTCATATGACCTCAGGCTATGACCCGACGCCTACTCAAAGGGTGCTTCGGAACTTCGGCTTCAGGCGTTTTCACCTCACCACTCGCCAATTCATCTGAACTCTGAACTGGTGAAGTTTCAAAATGACGGGAGAGGAATTGACGGTCCCTTCTCCCTTTCTAGATCAATGACCCACCTAAACTTCAGGATCATGCACTTTGGCGAGTTCCAAAACAATGGGAATTATCCTCTCTTGCTAGGCCCTTCTCACATGTGACCTCAAGCTGTGACCCAGGGCTTAACTCCCGAGTGCTCCATAAATTCGCCTTTGGAGGTTTTGGTCACTCCAACTCACAATTCTCCCGAAGGGAGAACGCCAAAATCATAGATCGGATGGTCAATTAGGATCCTGAAGGATCCATAGATCCACGGTCCAGATCACTTCATGACTTCAGCCTTTGGAGGTTTTGGTCGCTCCAACACACAATTCTCCCGAATGCGTGAACTTTAAACTAGAAGATCGGATGACTGAGACTTATCTCAAATCAACGGTCTACGTCTTCTTCAGGCTTCGAGATTCAGAAAATTTGTCTCCTTTATGATGATTACCAACATTCACCAAACTCACAAAGACTGAAGGAGTCAAGGAGTTAATGCATGCACTCCTTCTTCAAATCTAATGGTTGTGACAGACCTTGGATCCTCCCGAATGGATCTCATCTATTCATATTCCAAATGAAAGGATATTCCCTTTGGATACTTGAATCTCTCTATCCTTCCTGAGCTTTGTCAGTTATGAAGGAATTAAGAGATTTGCTCTCTTTCTCCTAAACTTAACACTTAGAAGGGTCTTCTGCACACCCCTTATGCTCCTTCATCAAGTATAGAACTTAAGAGGTTGTCGACCTCTACCCACCTCATAGAGAATCGGTGCATATATGCACTACCTCTCCTGAGCTTAACAGATTCCATCTTCCCAGAGACTCAGGGAAACTGGGAGTGTCAACATGCACCCATGAAAACCGTGGCCAAGGTCGATGAACTCAAAGTTAGTGGCTCTAGCTTAAACCACCACAGGGATCAAGCATTTACCAGTAAAAGTCATGCCCCCCATATAATTTATTACTTGCCTAATTACATAGTCAAGCAGAAATAAAAGGGATGCAGTATAACCATCAAGCAATCATGCACATCCCTGAAAACATTCACAGTATATCCAATTTCATTACAAAGTTGCAACTCAATTACACATGGTAGTAAAATACTTATCTATTACAAGTTGCAGCCAACTAACTAATTATGGGTGTGTGCCTTTACACCCAACCATAGGCTCAGAGGAATTCATTTTTAGTACTCTAGACACCCCTGTTCCAAGCCATGATATCACTAGGGAACTATGCCACCTCTCAGAGACCTTCTCTCTGTCACAGTATCCCTCCAAGGTTTATCAGATGCTTCCTCAGCATCAAGCTCGCATTTGGGTCCTTCAGATCGTGTTCTTTTCACTTCCTTTTGGTTCATGCATTCCCTTTTGAGCTTGCACTCTCATCTGGTGTCTCTCCTCTTTTTTTCCATCTTCCTTACCATTTGTGTGTGTATCTTACCTTCCTTCTTTAGGAAGGTTTCTGACCTATCATGTTCCTTCTGTCAGAAGGAAGCTTGGGTCTGCAGGTCTCTGTGGTACTTCTGGATAACAACCCATGTTTCCATTCACGGGGGTGGTTGATTATTCAACCACCAGTCCTTTCCTTCATTAACTGATTATTTCCTCTAGAGATATCACGGCTCGTACTTCAAGGTTTCACCCCCCAACAATCAGTTATGGGAAATTTAACAATAATACATTTACATCATCCACGTGGCTTAGCATGGTAATCCTATTTTATGATTAATTACAAGATGTGGGAAACAGGGGTGTTACACCTCTCTTTTTCACCTCTTTGAGGGAATCTCTAAACATATGATTTTTGTTGCAACCCCAACAATTCATTGTTTGCTTCCTTGGTCTACTTTCCATTGCCTCAATCATTCTAGGCTCCTTGGAAATGGTTGTCCTTACGCAATATTTTTGAAAAATGGTGGCTTAGTCCCCTTTTTCCTCTGTTCCACCTTGATTTTCATCTTGTCTTCCCAAGCCTTTTGGAAATTCGGTCTTCCCCTTTGCTACTCATAAAGACACTTAGCACACCTTATAGTTTCCTCCAATGTCTTGGGGTCATCATACTATTTCTTGTCGCTAATAAATGATGGAAACCCACTCAAGTACCTTTGAATCTTCACATGTTCATCCTTGATAAAAGGCACATATTTCAGCAGCTCTAAAAATATTCTTTCATACTCGTCTATGGTCATGCTCCCAAGCTTGATTTCAAATAAATCCTTCGTTTTCCTATCATAATAGCACTTGGTTAAATAATTATTTTAAAAATATTACTTGAATTCCTTCCAAGTAACCTTCTTCTCATCAATGTGTTGCAGTTGTACATATTGATCCCACCACATTGAGGTTTTCCCCTTGAGATGATAAATGGAATTTTTTCCTTATGCCTGTGAGATGTAATTATGCAACCAGAAGTATTTCTTCATACCCAACAACCAATTTTTTTCATCCTCGCCCTTATTATTGTCACCACTAAAGGTAGGAGGCTTGATATTACTCATTTCTCCCTATATCTCATCCACCCTAGTCCTTCTATTATTCTTTTTGACAGGAGATGGACTTGAGCTATTGCGTGCTTTCCTCAAAGAATGCTTTGATGAGTGAAATTGATGCTTACCAAGACTTATTTCTTCTCTTATTTTCTCATCATGAGACCCTGCGACTTATTGATCTACTTGACTTTGTCTCCTTATCCATTTTATTTTCTATTATGTCCAAGCTTTGCATCAATTTGACATTGAAGTCGTCGTGTTTCTCCTTGGCTTTCATAAGACTTTTGTTATCATGTTTATAGCTTTGGACATATTTTAACGGTCCCTTTATGGTTTCTACCAAGTTTATGCTCTCCTCCTTGAATTATATACCATCAGCACCCATCCTGACATACAAATCCATGAATTCATCATCATCAGGACTATAAGTCCATGCAACTTCCATACCTTTTGACCTTCTGCGCTTACTTTGTCCTACTCTAATCACTTCTAATTCTAAAAAATGTGCAGAAAATTAATATTTGTTAGTATTTAGATGATTTCATGCAACAAATACATGAAAAATTTGCACCAGTTTTTCAGAACCCTTTCTTCATATTTCTTGGATGATTATAACATCCCAAATTCTAGTGCACACACCCACGTATCACAACTTTGCACTGTGCACCTATGGTTGTCCACTGAAAATAAACTTTTCACTGTGCAACACCAATGCATAACTCACACATCTATTTCAGACTAATCTTTGGCCCATATAAGTCTAGTGTTGAACCAATTTCTCTGATATCAGAATGTAACGTCCCCAACCATCCAGATTGGGACCCATCACACAAACTCTCCCAAATCTAGGTATGATACCTCAAGTAACGTCCCCGACTTACTACTAAGAAACGTTACCTCAATAAAATTAATGTGCAGTTAACATTTAGTCTGCATGAAAACACTTGAGGAAATATGTGCAACCCAAACTAGTTTGTGCCACACCACACTCCTTCTTGATTAAACAGATTATAATAGTGGAAGTACACAAAATAAAACTGTACACACCAACATTATTGTGCATATAATCCACTTGAAACATGTGAACACTACTACACACATACTAATACAGAGCCCTCGAATACTACCTAGCACATAACCATATCGACCCCCCCTTGGTAGGTCCTTCTTTCCTACATGCACAAAATACTTTCCTATGCACACAACAAATCCATTCAATTGTGAAAACAGACCACTTTCTATGTGCATGGTACTCCTAGCCTCACTTAGGAATCTCTTGACCATTTACCAGGATTGTCTTAACATAAATTACTTATCAATTAACGTATGCAGCATGTACAACTATTAAACTGAATAACCACATTGCACTTACATGAATAAACAACATTAAACAAAATAACAATCATTTTTCAATTAAATTATCATACAAGAGATAGACCATAACCAATACAAGTAAATGAACACGCAGTAAATATACATGCACATAATAACACTTATCTTTCAGGAAAGTCACCAACTGTGTGCATGACTCAAATTTTCATCCTAGCCATAAAATTTGTTGCTCATAATATTTCAGCAATAGGTCACCCCTAAGTTGGGTTTCAAACTCCATCAGGGAGAAAGGACTTCTAGTGCCAATCTATGGTCTAACAAGCATTGAAATTTCTCAGTCCAAGGTGTCGACTGTTGTAACTAGTCTACAACCCATCATTACCCACATGCATGTCCCACCCCAAGAAGTGTACCCATTATGTTATCAACAGTCCTTCGGCTACCCCACTTCCCTTCAAGGGCTTCAGCAATTGGCCAAATCAGAAAGTCTCAGAGCACTACAACTAATTCCCAATACACCAGGGAACAATTTCCAACAAACTCTCACCTGGAGAGAATGCTCACGGGCCTAAAAACCTTCCTCTTCAACAACACACAATTTTTCCTAAGCATAGGGACATACCAAATAATATGATTTCACTCGACACATACTACTTTTCCCAGGAAAATTCCCCGAATCAACAAAGAATAATCGATTCCCCCCAAAATACAATAAGGCCAACAATATATATTGCATGCCTTCAACTAGACACTTGTCACCTTCAGAAATAACTTTATCCACTTGGTGACTTGTTCTCATCCATCAATAACTTAAGATAAATAATATACCTGTAAGGTTAGACTTTTCAAAAATATTATTAGAATATTCCCCCCTTTTTCCTTTTTCGGTGGAGTTCAGGCCCCCATCTCTTTTCGTCTAGTCTTCCTGCGGGTATACTTTAAAAGGATAAGTGCATTGGCCTATTTTCATCCTATCTCACCAGCCCAATAGTCACATAGGCTCTTTGGCCTCAAAGCATATACATACATACATATACATTACAGTCATTCTCGGGAACTTTCTTGAGTACGCACAACACTATGAAATATGTGCACCCTCCCTTGATGTATAATCCACACGCACTAGCTCAGGTATGCACAACACTATGGAAAGTACACACCTTTTTCTTTGGTTACAAACCTTGTGCACTACTCAGGTGCACACAAAACCAAAATGACTCACCCACCTATATGTTCATTACATTTACACTTGTCACCAAAAACTCACCATCCTATATGGACAATTACATGTAACAATACAAATGGGGTTCATATTAGGTACATTATAGGCTTAGTCCCCTTCTTCCTGTGTTCCACCTTTCTTTTCATCTTGTCTTCCCAAACCTTTTGGAAATTCAGCCTTCCCCTTTGTTGATCATAGAGACATTTATCTCTTCTTATATTTTCCTCAAATGTATTGGGATCATCATATTGTATGTTATCACTAATAAATGATGGAATTCCACTCAAGTACCTTTGAATTTTCACTTGTTCACCCTTGATAAAAGGCACATATTTCAGTATCTCTAAAAATCCCCCTTCATACTTATCTATGGTCATGCTCCTTTGAGGAAATGAGATACACTTCCACACTAAACCTAGCAGAGGAGAAGAAGAATTTAATCAAGAACATAAATGACAAAGCAATCACACAATACACAAGGATTTTACCCTAGAAACCCAAACCGGGAAAACCAACATTCCTTGAGCGTTCCTCTCTCTTGTTGTCTTATTCAATATGAATAAAAGGTTAATTGTCTAACCTTGGTACACATCTAAGACACAATCGACATGATCCTCTCTTGCCTGCATAAGAAAAACCCTGTAGCCAATTTGACTTACATCTACATGACCATCAACTTATGTTTTACACATAAGTTCATTCATTATCCTTTATGACCTTACAACATGCCTCTTTATAGGATTTACAATAGGAAAAATATTAAAGACTTGACACCCAAAAAAGGTTACAGATCCATGCAGATCATTGGCTACAAATCCCGCAAATCTCAGGATTCTATTACAGTCTACTCCAAGTTGTATTATCAGTCAACTACCAGTCGACCTTCATTTTGTCTTCATTCAGTTTCCACATGTCCACTTGTTGACCTCATGTTGTCTGACCTCTTCAACTTGTTGTTGATGTATTTACCATGTTGAACTACCTCAACCTTCAACTTTGACTTTGCCTAGTCGACTCACCTCGACCTCTGACATGTTGTCAATCCACCTCGACTTCGACTATTAGTCGATTCACCTCAAATAGAATTTCACTGCAAAGATTATAAAAACCCAACATTCTCCCACTTGTTTTCTTCTTTGTTGAAACAACATATTCCTAAACTTTCATACACAGGCCCAGGGAAACAATTCCCATTGTCTCTATGCACCAAGAGAACTTCACAACACTCAAAGACTTGGTCAACGAGTCTTCTATGTTTTCCAACGTGTCTACTTTCTCCAGTAGCACCTTGTTACTTTCCACCATATCTATTACAAAATGGTATTGTACATCAATGTGCTTAGTATTTGAATGATGAGCATAGTTATTTTCTAGAAATATTGTGCTTTGAATATCACAAATTACCTTCATATCTCTCTGCTCAAACCTGATTCATGAACACAACCTTTGCAACCATACCGCTTATTTTCTTCAATGAGTGGTCGTCATGTATTTAGCTTTTGTTGTTGACAAGGCTACGACCACCTTTCGCTTACTCAGCCAGCTTATTTCTCCACCCAACATCTTGAAGACATATATGTTGGTACATATCTATTAGTCGACCTCCATCGATCTAGATCTCAACCTCAGTCAAAATCGACAAAGCCATGTACATTTACCACTGTCACCTCCAAGTCTTCCTTCGTAGCATATAGCATACTCCTTCGTGCCACACAAATACCTGAATACTCTCTTGATATAAGTCCAATGCTCCTTTCCAGGTGTAAATTTGTTGAACCTTCACATAATAGATCTAGCTAGAAAATACTACACTCATTTGCATAGAGAAATTGAGAAATAAAAAGAAGGAGAGAAAGAATGGAAGAATTATCATTAACCGTTATGAATAATGAATAATTTGCACATTATATACTCTGTATAACTAAAGAAATGCACACTGGAGGAGAACCAATGCACCATATTGGTGGTCTAGAGTGGTTTGGACACACACCAGTAGTTACGGGAGTGAACTTCCACCTAGTCTAGTCTCTCAGGCAGTTACAGAAGTGAACTACCACCTAGCTGAGTTAACTAGTCAACTAGTCTTCAGTTAACTAATTGAACATAGAGTAGTGAGGAATAGATCAAAGAATCAAGGGTAATTCTCCAATCTGGTGATGATCCCAATGCAATTGTGCATTAGCATGGTGACAAAACCAATGCAACCTCTAAACTCAAATCAACTAGTCAAACTGAAGTGTCAACTAAAAGATAATATTCTCCAGGTGGAATATTCTCCCCTAAAACACAGGAGATTGGATAATGACTAACTATGACTAATAAACAAGGAAAAACCTTAGGAAAAATAAATCCTA
>ML824474.1:94872-109189 GCA_009831015.1 Picea engelmannii | reverse complement strand
CCCTTAAGTTATAATGTATGTAAAAATAAGAACTACAGTTGCTAGGAAACTGTGTCCTTCACTCCAAGATGACTTCACAAAGAATGGAACTTTTGCTCAGTGAAGGTCTTGGTGAAGATGTCTATCATCTAATATATTGAAGGAAAAAATTGTAGGTTGATGATCCCCTCATGTACTAAGTCTTGTATATAGTGCATGTGGATCTCGATGTGCTTCATCCGCTGCCTCTGAACTGGATCTTTGCAAAACTTCAGAGTGCTTTGGTTGTCACACTAGATGACGATCGACCGATGAAACTGAATGCCCAACTCAATGAGAAAATGTTATGGCCACATAGCCTGAATGGTTATGTTAATTGTCCCTTTGTACTCTGCCTCGGTTGAAGATAGATAAATGGGAGCTTACTTCTTGCTCGACCAACAGATAGGCCTGGAACCAAGACTGAGTGAGTAACCAAATGTGGACTTGCAATCAGTGCTATCGCCAACCCAATTAGAATCAATAAACTTGATGAGATCTAATGTATATTCTTCTGCATAATGAATCCCAAAGGTGATGGTACCATGTACGTATCGAAGGATACACTTTGCAGCCTTCCAATGTAGCTCATGCGGCTCTTGCCTGAACCTGGAAACTGCGCCAACTGCATAGGAGAGGTTTGATCTAGAGTGTGTGAGATACAACAAGCTCACAACTAGATGTATGTACAGTTTGTTGTCAACCAGTGGAGTTCCTCCCCCATCCTCAAGTTTGAATCCTGATAGGAAAGGAGTCAGAGTAGACTTGCATTTTGTCATGTGAAATCTCTCAAGGATATCTCGTGCATACTTGTCCTGATACAGTTTGATGCTTGATGCATCCTAATTGATATTGAGTCCAAGTAAGAAGTGTAGCGGACCCATGTTCATCATCAAAAACATTTCAAGTAGAATCATCTTGACTGCAGCAATCACTGAAGTTGAGCAACCGGTGATCAACAAATCATCAACATACAACACTAAGAGTAGAAGTGAATCAACCATCTTGAGCATGTAGACATTTGAGTCTCATTTAAAATGTACAATATTCTATGACAACAGGTAGGAGTCCATCTTGGCATACCATGCCCTCAGAGCCTTCTTGAGGCCATAAAGGGACTTCTTAAGTTGACAGACCAAAGATGAGTCCTGCATAAATCCCCAAGGTTGCTCCATATAGATCTCCTCAAAGAGATCACCATGAACAAATGCATTCTTCACATCCATCTGATGGAATTCCCATCCCTTGGCTTCCACAATGGAAAGTGCCAATCATATGGAATCCATCTTCGCTACTGGAGCGAAGGTCTCATCATAGTCAATACCATGCACCTATCGAAATCCTTTTGAAACAAGCCTAGATTTGTATCTGCTAATTTGTCCATCCGCTACACTCTTGGTCCTGTAGACCCATTTTCGTATGACAAGTTTCCTCCCAAAAGGAAGGGGAACCAGATCCAAAGTTTGGTTCTCAAGGAGGGAGTTGTTCTCCTCCTGCGTGGCGGATTCCCAAAAGGGATTTCCAACAACCTCGCCATAAGACTGTGGATCTGAAGACTGAACCAAGAAAATATGCCTAGAGGGAAATGGTTCAGTGGAAGTCAGTGTAACAAGAGGCTCCTCGAAATCAGATCAAGTCCTCCTATTATTGGTTGGATCACCAACGAGATCCCCTGCATCCTGAAGAGTAGTTTGTGCCCACTTGGGCCTCTGCTCTGGCTCTGCAACTACATATGTATTCTCTAACTCTGCATATGACTGTACTGAATTTGAATATAAATCATCTGATTCCTTCGAATCATAACTCATGTCTGAAGAAGAGTCAGTATGTGCATTTTCATCATCTCAGACAGGTGGAAGAATGAATGTGTCTACATGTGGTTGTTGAGGTACATGCGAGACACTTTCCTTGAATTGGAAACTACGCTCAATGATGAGTCGGTCCGAGGAATATAAATAAGATTATATCCCTTCACACCATCGATGTATCCAACAAAAATACACTTAGCTCTTTGTGGATCAAGTGTCTTCCTCTTTTCAGAGGGAATCTAGGCCCATGCACGTGAACCGAAAATGAGAAAGTGGGTCACTTCCGGTTTGAGGCCGCTCTAAGCCTCGTAGGGGGTCTTATCCTTGATAGATCTATTGGGAGATTTGTTTTGGATGTATGTTTCACAATTAAGTGCTTTGGGCCATAGTCTATGTGGTAGTGACTTTGCATGTAGCATTAAAGATTCCATCTCCCTTGGAGATCTATTTTTCCGCTCAACAACTTTGTTTTGTTGCAGAGTATAGGGAATTGTGTGTTGCAACTGAATCCCTACCTCATGGAAAATATTATGGATCTCATGATTTACATACTCTCCCCTGTTATCAGTTCAGAGGAATTTGATCTTCTTTCTGGACTATTTCTCAACCAGGGATTTGAAATATTTGAGGTGTTGAAAGACCTCATATTTTTCCCTGAGAAAGTAGATCCATGTAAAACGTGAGAAATCATCAACAAAAATGAGAAAAAACCTCACTTTGTTGATGGATGGATGCAGAAAAGGACCCATAAGGTCACTTTGGATCAGATCTAAAGGTGTGGAAGCTCGCTAAGACTTTCCTTTGTCGAATTTATCTTGAGGGTGTTTTCCGAGAACACATCCCTCACATACTCCATTGGAGAAATTGATGTCTAGTAGAACATCAACCAATATTTTCTTGCTACAATATTGCATGTATCTTAAATTCAAATGTCCAAACCTTCCATGCCATATACTACTACTTTCATCAACATGAGTAAGAAGTAAAGAAGAATCAAGTTCAATGAATTCAGAAAAAGTATACAATCTAGACTGATGATTTACCTCACCGATAGAAACCCTGGAGTTGGTTTTAATGTCGTATATTTCCAAAGAATTTGGTGTGAAGATGAATTTATTTCCAATGCCGGAATTCGTCATCTGATACACGGAGATAATTTTGACAAAAAGTTTGGGAACGTGTAGCACATTCTCGAAGCTTTCATTGTTGAGTTCAATCCTTCCTTTGTCAATAACTTCGAAAGAAGAGTTGTCCCCCATCAAAATAGGAGGGACTTTGCATGCATCCAATGAAGAATATATTTCTTTTGAGGAAGCCATGTTATGTGATGCTCCTGAATCTACGATCTAAGCATCAGGAGAGGAGTTGATGGTAATCAAGTCATGGATAGAATTTCCTTTCCTGGGATTCAAATCTTTTGGCTTCTTCTTATTGGAACCCTTGGGGATGTCATCTCCAAGGTTGGTTTGCTGAAGTACTTGAGAGATTAGATCTATTTTATTTTGCATTCATGCGGATTCTTGATGGAATCCTTTGTGACAGTACGTGCATTTCTCCCCTTTTCTTCCCTTTTCCCTTTTTGATCCGGAGGCATTAGTGAATGGTTTTGTGTACCCTTCCTTCTTCGAATGTGCATGATATTTTCATTTATATTTACCTTTAGATTTATGATATTTTTGGCTGCCATATTTCACAGTGATTTCATGCACCCTTGGGCCTTTGATTGTGCCCATGTTGATGAGCTTGGTTTTCTCTTGTGTCAGGGATTCAATAAAGTCCTCAAGAGAAGGCATCTTCCAGGTGGCTCCAGAGGTGAATCTGACATAACAGAATTTGGATACAAATACATATAATTAAGGAACAAGCATGGAGAGGATGGTGAGAACCATTTGTTTCTCCTCCTTCGATTTATCAACCCCGCAAGCTTTGAGTTGTGACGGTAAATCCTTGAATTTTGTAAAGAAATCTTGGATATTGTCGAATATTTTTGGATCCAATATGAGCAGCTCCACCTCCGGAATGTGTCCCCTCATCTCATCCTATTTTCCAAATATCCCTTCCAAGGTGGTCTAGGCTTCATTGGGAGTCTTACAAGAAGATATGTGAAAAAGGAGATCGGGAGAAATAAGACTGCAAATTGTTTCGAGTGCCTCATCCATGCGATTTAAGTACTTGGATTTTTCTATGGTTGATGTCGGTTCTGTATCTGTATTCAAGGTTAACCTATACAACCCTCTATTTCATAGATGTATGGCTATTTTCTCCTTCCATGAAAAATAGTTGTAACGTGTAAGAATGAATTCTTTTTGGAAATCCATCTTTCTGTTGTCTTCAATATTTTGTACCTGCAAAACATTTTGGCGTATCTTTTGCTTAGCAGTCTATCGGCTCTGATACCATGTAAATGTGTTGAGCCTGCACAAAATATATCTAGCTAGAAAATAATACACACATTTGTAGAGAGAAATTGAGAAAGAAGAAGAAGAAGAGAAATATTGGAAGAATTCTCATTAATCGTTATGAATAATGAATAATTTACACACGATATACTATGTATAACTCAACCAATGTGCACTGGAGGAGAACCAATGTGCCATAGTGGTGGTCTATATTGATTTGGCCACACACCAACAGTTACGGGAGTGAACTTCCACCTAGTCTAGTCTCTCAAAAATTTACGGGAGTGAATTGCCACCTAATTGAGCTAACTAATCAACTAGTCTTCAGTTAACTGACTAAACAGATAGTAGTGAGTAATAGATCAAGGAATCAAGGGTAATGCGCCAGTATGGTGATGATCCCAAGGAAATTGTGCATTATCATGGTGATGATTCCAATGTTGCATTGTGACAAAACCAATGCAGCATCTAAACTCAACTCAAATAGTCAAACTGAAGTGTCAACTGAAAGAGATTATTCTCCCCTAAAATATAGGAGACTGGATAATGACTAATTATGACTAATAAACAAGGGAAAAACTTAGGAAAAATAAATCCTAGGTGTGTGTGAAGTAAATCCAACACCAGGTGTCTCCATGTACCTGCTCAACACTCCCACTGCATGGGAAACGTATGGTCGAGTGAAAACCATCACATACATTAGACTACCAAAAAAACTTGCATAGGGAACACATGCCATGTCCTATATTTATTCCCGTGTCTTTGGAAACTAATCACCAGTAACCTTTGCTCCCATAGGAATTGGCACCTTCAATAGTGTGCAATCCTACATGTTGAGTCCTTTCAGAACTGTTTCAATATACTTTGTCTAATTCAACCAGACCTTTCTAGCAGCTCAATCTCTCTTAATCTCCACTCCCTTAATGAAGTTAGCTTCACCGAGATCCTTCATGTCAAAATTGGAGGATAGATGATTTGTCACCTCCTTTATTGCATCCATGTTGTTTCCAATCAGTAACATGTCATTGACATACAAAGCTACATATATGAAACATCCATCTTCTTCCTTGGAATATTTGCAATGATCGAATTTGCTTCTCACAAATCCTAAACTAAGGATGTATGTGTCAAAATTTTAGTACCAAATCCTTGGTGATTTCTTTAAACTGTAGAGGGATATTTTTAGTTTGCACACCAACTCTTCCTTTCCCTTTACTACAAATCCTTCAGGTTGTTTCATGTAGATTTCTTCTTCCAGGTCCCCATGTAGGAACATTGTCTTCACATCCATCTTTTCTATTTCAAGATCGAATGATGCATCCAGAGACATTAGTACTCTAATAGAAGTAAGTTTTGCAATAGGGGAAAAAATCTCACCGAAGTCGACTTGCTTGATTTACGAATAGCATTTTTCTACAAGTTGAGCTTTGAACTTCTCAACTTGTCCTGCGACATTCATCTTCTTATTGAATACCCATTTTCTACCGACTGGCTTTCTTCCACTAGGTAACTTGACTAAATCCCATGTCTCATTCTTGTGCAAGGATTCCATCTCTTCGACCATGGCTTCCTTCAAGAGTTTACCCTCTATCGAGTCGACTGCATCACCGATCGACTTAGGCTCATCTTGATGGCAGTTAACATGAATGTGAAATGGAATTCAGACAGACTATACCTTTCGACTGGTTTTCTTACTCTTTTTTACCTCCTTACCACCAGAGTTTATTGTTCCACCTCTTCCTCATATTCAATCGACTCATCTGAATCATGTTCTTCATTCCTCGGTTCAAACGAAATTGTCTCAGGATTATTCTTGGTCTGAAAAACTTCTTCAGGCTCATACTTACCTTTGAATTCTCTGAAGACCACATCTCGACTGTACATTTTTTTCCTTGATGCAGGATCCCAGAGCTTATATCCTTTCATTCCTTTTTATATCCAATGAAAATACATGTGACTGCCTTTTTGTCCATCTTACTCCTTTTTCCTTTGGGAGCATGCACAAATGCATCAAAGCTAAATACTTTGAGATGCGCAACACAAGGATTCTTACCCAACCATACCTCATGTGGAGTCTTTTTGACTAGCATTGATGAAGGAGACACATTCACTAGATATATTGCAGTGTTTGTTATAGCAAGATTTTCCTCACCATTGTTATCTTGCATAGAGGGCCTTTTTCCATTTCCCTATGCAGACTTTTTATCCCTTTTTTGATGAATCCAAAGATAAAAAAAATATACATTTTTCCACATATACATGCCCTAACTGCTATGCAAGATGCGTATACACTTGCTAATCCATTACATCTCACGTATATCGAGACTTGTGCCAAAAATACAAAATGAGGTCAGGTTTCCATGTCACGACAAAAGATTTCTGATCCTTGGCCTTCCATGTACTGGAAGCATTCCAACACGGCCCTTCAATTGCATTCTGGAGGCTATAAGAGCACAATTTCGAACTATGGAAAAGAGAGAGAAAGCATTCAACTTTGAGAGAAAAGTTACTCTAGAGAAATTACTTCATATTGAGTCTACATCCCTTTGTCCCTCAAGTCTGAACACAGTGTTTAGCCCCCAAGCTCTTCCCTTATTGTTGAGAGGACCTCTTTGCCTCTTTCTCATGAGCTTGCCTTTGGTGGAGGATTGAGTGGTGGAGACCCAGTTGGAAGGAACTTGGTTTCTTGGTTTCTAACCGTGCCGACACGGAAGTCTGTAATGTTGACACTTCTGTTGATCAATTATTAATAGAAATACTCCTTTCTCGTCCCATTGGTATCTTGCAAATATATGATTATTATCCATGGGTGTGCTTGTAATGTCTATTAATGGATTATTCTATCTGATGTGCTAACTCCTTTTATATCTTCACTATATACTTGCTTTGCTTGTTGGTTGAGAACCTCTTGCAGGTATAAATCTTTGGGTCAAAGTGCTCAACGCTGGAACATCATCAAACATTGGATTGAGGTAGGCCTCTTCCTTGCATTGCACATTAGTCTATATAACATATGGTGGAATTGAGTTTATTTCTGCAGTCATACCTATCTGTTGTGGTTTACCCTTGTCCATAAAGAGTTTTTCCCTTGTAACAGAAATGGAAACTCCACTGGGGAGAGATCTTCCTTCTAAGGGTCGAAGTACTTTTTCTTCTTACGTTGCTCTTTTTCCTTTGTGTTTCTTATCGTATCATTGCTTGACAGATCATGTTCACTCTGAGTCTAATTTTTCAGCCTTTTACCCTTACCTAGCCTTGTTTTAAAGCATATATGCCCTTTTTTCCTTGGCAGTCACATATGCACGCTTGTTGTATTACTGCAAGAAGTGTATATGTGCTCTGTTCTCCTGAACAATTATGTATACCACTTCCCCTTGCTTGTTTGCTTGGTTGAGTGATTGTTGGGTAGGATTTAAAGATTGTTGAACCTTCTTAGGTCTCTGTAGTGTCTATTGAGATTATCTGGGATGAGAGGAAGCCTGTTTGGAGTTGAATTTTTGGGCATAGTCTTTCTCTTTTTTTTCTATTTTTAATTTGTCCTTGGCTTCTGGGTTGTTTGCTTGGTTTCCTGGTATTCTTCTTGAGTTACTGCTTTTATACATAGTAGAATTCATCTATCAAGTTTCTTATCAGTCCATGCATTTTCTTTTTAGAATATTGAAAATACAAAAAAAAATAGGCATTTTGGATTGGTTGGCATTTTTGTCTTTGAATTTTTATCATTATCTTAGCACATTTAGTGAAAGATCGTATTTTACTTCTGAATTGCAGATTTGAAATTGAAGACTACATTATTTTTATTAGCATATCATTCATTGAAAAGTTAAATATAGACTTTGCACTATATCCATATTTATTTTCTGGCGGAATCATAACACCATGATTTTCACTTCCATACACTTTTGAGTAACCACGGCCAATAAAATTTATGCTTTAAACTAAAATTGATTAGTCACGATTTTATTTTTAGGGTGCACAAACTAGCTTAGGATTTAGTGCCTTGGAATAGGATTTTGTGAGTAAACTTCTCCAAGGAAATTAAATCAACATATGTGTCTAAGACAGGGATTTGAGAATTCCATTGTATAATCGGTAAGATTAGGAGGCTTTGCTCACACCAGAGTTAATCACAAGGTCGCGCGAAGTTAATTGAAGGGATAACCCCTGGATACTCACCTAGTGTCAGAGATATTTTTGTGGATTTATTCATATTTGGGGATCTTGCTAGTGCCCATACCTCTTTGAGAGGTGGTTCTTTCAAGGTTTCGGGCGTTGCTACCCTTCCCATATGGTGATCCAGACTTATGACTTCTCACCTGTGCATCGGTTATACAGTTGTTTATTAGTTGCTTGACTTAGGTATCTTATAGGTTACTTGCAGGGGTTATTCTGCTTGTACCCTGAGTTAGATAAGGGTCGGACAACACACAACCTTTATGGAGGATTACCTCTCTGGGGGGATCTGACCGACTAGTTGTTAAGCCCATGAGGGCTCTTATAATTGATTCTATTACCTCCAAACTTTAGTAGGGAGTTTCAGGTCCCTCCTGGACGAGACATACCTTCTTTTGCGAGGGAGGCCACTTAACCACTTTAGCCCATTTGCATGCATATTAGCCGTTTGACTTTTTTGGTATGCTCTTTGACTACTAGTCGACCTTAGGTGTCTTTTTTGGGTTTCATCATTATGGATAGTGGAGTTTCTTTGGCTCCCTCATTCACTGCTACCCACCCCATGATACCTTCTAATTTCATGGGGACAAACCCTTCCGTTTTTTACAATGGTATGCAGAACTACAACACTCAGTCTGCACCTTGGGTATCTAGCCATTTTTCTATTGATATGCCTTCCCCCATGCAACCCTCCCCCTGGCCCACATATATGAATCCTAGCATTGGACTTGGGGGCACCATGGATCTGATGTCTACTTCTTCATTTGATACGAGTCGTGTCCCCATGGGAGGTTGGAACCTTCCCCACTATGGATCCAATACTAGCTATGCTCTTTCAGGATCCAGTACTCAGATGGGTGCCTATCCCACTTATTACACCCCACCCATGTATCTTTTGTCTGCCATGTCAGTTCCTTCGAACACTTTTTCCATGACAGGTCCTCAATTACCACCAGGTCTTTCATATGGAGAGAACCAGTTTTACGGTTCGGTCTACCCTCTTTATGGGACCCCTTCACAAGGGGGAAACATATATTCTCACTCGAATAATCCTTATCCTACGTTGGTCTCTTCACAGACCTCAGTGACGATGCCTATCCAAACCTCTTCGGACCATTTTGGCGTGAACCGGCACCTTTTTGGGCTAGGGCAAGAGGTATACCAAGATCCTGCCTGGCTTGCAATTTTTTAGAATCAATCTTTCCCTGGACCGTGGAATCAAATGCCACCATCTATCTCCATCCCAGTCACTTTCAATCATACTGGTGCTCCATTGCCAACCTCTGCCAGTCATGTCGGTGATGGGTCGACTTCTTCTACAAACTACATCGACAACTTTCCCCCAACCTCTACCAATTATGTTGAGCGCACCGTTCTTTTTTCCCCAAATCATAGCCATGTCATGTCTCTCGGTTCTATTCATCATATAGGAGATGACTCTCTTTCCCCTGCTAGTTACATCGAGAAGCCCAAATGCCTCAGATGTAAGCCTAAATTATTTTGCAGGACTTGCGAAGGAAGTCACTTACTCATCTGTGTTCGATTACTGCTGAGATACCAGAAGTGTGGGTCTCACCCAAGAGCCCTTCAGATTCTAAAGAATCGATGGTTTCTCTTCACACCACTTCTCCCTTGATCGTTTCGGTAGTTCCACCGACATAATATTCTCCCGACCTCACCCCCTTTGTTAAGGGTGAAGCGTCTCTTGCCCCCGTTACTATGCACCCTCTTTAGCCTATAATTGAAGAAGTGGCCACACCAGTGCAATCTCTGTTCAACTCTACTCTCCTTGAAGAGAATGACGCACCTTTCAGTCATGTCATCAACATTTCAAATCCTCCCCCTTCTGAACAAGAGAGATTTATTCTTCCCCAAAATTCTCTCCCTCCAAGTCCTGGCAAGGTTCCTTTCGATTGGGATGACCTAATGGGACATCCCATTCCCCCACCTATGTCTTTTCCATTAAGATACATTATTCGAATCATCACGAAGACTGTATCCTCCATTAGCACCTTCTCCTCCTTGACTTGGAAAGCCTTGGGTTTTCCCAATCTCTTGTCATCTATCTGCAAGATACTGACTTTCGGCAGAAGGCTGAGATGGGAGCCTTGGCCTCCCCCTTTACATGTTGATTAGACTCCCAATAATGAGTCCCAGTTAATCTCTTTTCCGAATCGTCCAAAAACTGAAAAAATCGTCGAGTGATTTGTCCCTTTCACACTCGTTATAATTGGATTTGAAAGATCATGAGTCCTAGTTAAGCTCTTTTCTGACTCGCTATCAAAAATAGAAAAGATTGTCGAGTGAACTTGTCTTTTTCACACTCGTAAATTGGATTTGAAAAGACGTCTATTTGGCACAAGTTTACCCCTTTTTCACACCAAGTAGACTAAAATATATAAAAAAGGACATTTTTTGGCATTAATTTTTGATTGCATCTCATGCGCTCGCTTGATGTATTGAGTCATTAGCCAGTTCTTGCTTTGTGTTATAAACCGTTGCCTAAGCAGTTTGCATCCTCAACCAAGAAGAGCCTTGTTTTTATCCTTCGCAATTTGACACCCTATACCCTAGAGGGAACATCACCCCAAGTGTCCATCTCCTGCATGCATTTCTTTGCATTGAGCATAGGTACGTTCCACTACTGGAACTAGTTTTTCTTACTTGTGACACGTGTTCCCTCCTCTGTATCATAGCATTCATTTTTTATGAAAAAAAAAAAAAAGATGGGTAGGAAGGGAATAATATATTGTAATTGGCAGTAGTCATGTCTCCTTTGAACAGAGAAAAAAGTTATTGATTCTGTGTGTCATCATAATTTTGGGTTTAGCATGGCCTTAGGAAGTTGATCCTGCTACAAAGTTTTCTCTACCGACTGGTTACTCTTCCAGTCCCTATAGAGAACGTTATCGATGCCTCCTACATCTAATTGTCACATCATTGAGTCTGTGTTGTCGGAGTTCACCATATGTCTCATGCTCTTGTTCAAAGGAAGTCTATCAACCTGTGTCAGCCACTCCTTAGAAATATTGACTTTTCATGTTAGCCATACCCTTAGTTTTTCTTAGAATCACATGATACTTTGGTCTTATCATGCACCCTGGCCCTACTTTCATTCGTAGGTCACCTTGAACCTAGCAATTGACATTTCATCATTGGTCGTTGACTGGGTGGTTTCCCTTGTGTTAGAAGGAAAGAAATCTATTCACACTTTAGGATTCGTGTAGTGTCTTGGATACCATTAGCCTTATTGGTGGTTTCCTCATCTTTGTCAGAAGTTTTTCATCATTGGATAATATTCAGAGGGTCCTTTTCATGTACCACTTGCATTTGGCACACACGAAAGACACATAGGGTCGTTGGTTCATGAACATGTTATTCGTCCGATCTCCACCAAATCATGAAGCTCCTTCTTTGTTCCTCGTGTTGACTGATGAGAGATGCCTCAATCCTCTCCTTTCAGCGGGTCTCTTTCCATCGACTTCAACTCATTTATTCTAGATATGGGACCTAGAGTTTTATGAGTACCTCGAGGGTTGTAGTCATTAGTGGCAGGCTCTCTCGCCATTGACAAATAGGAATACATCAATGTCTCCTGATCAATGGATCTCTCAAGTGTTCAACACCAACTCCTTTATTCACATTTGTAGAGATGTACTCGGTGCCTTGATACCTACTTTCATTATTGGTAGGTTGTCTCGTGTTTGTTAACAGTATACTTCAATGACCGGTAATCAAACGATGTCTCATCATGTTCAACCTCAACTCATTTATTCACATGATGTATACTTGCACCATTGGCATATAGTGTAGAAGACTTGAAGAAATCACTATGTGGCCGCAACTTTCTTGAGTTGTTGCTTCCATTTCATTGGACTAGTACCTATTTAACTTCAGTGATCATGGGAGATCAGATTGTACTCCATGGTATACAGATATCTTCAGACTAATTTTTGAGACTGGTTTCACTGGGCCTTGTTCGTGACTATGACAACTTTTCGCATATAACCGCATTTGTATTTTCCTATTCATGGCCATGAACACTTGTTTGGTATATTTTCCACATGGATCTGCATTGTATTCTTGGAATCCATGTATGCAAAGTCAGTACATAATGTAATGAGCAATTGAGTTCATCCAGCTGGTTCTCTACCACTCCACTTCTGCGTTATTTATAATGTATTTTTATCATCGTAGATACTCCTATGATCTCACACATTAGGGGGCATATGTTATAGAAAGATTTTCCTCACCATTGCTACCTTCCACAGAGGGCCTTTTTCCATTTCCCTATGCATAATTTTTATCCCTTTTTTGATGAATCCAGAGCTAAAAATATATACATTTTTCCACATATACACTCCCTAACTACTATGCAAGATGCGTATATGCTTGTTGCTCCATTACATCTCGTGTATATCAGGATTTGTTCCAAAAAATACAAAATGAGGTCGGGTTTCCATGTCACGATAAAAGATTTATGATCCTTGGCCTTCCATGTACTGGAAACATTCTGACTTGGCACTTCAGTTGCATTCTGGAGGCTATAAGAGCACAATTTCGAACTATGGAAAAGAGAGAGAAAGCATTCAACTTTGAGAGCAAAGTTACTTTGGAGAAATTACTTCATATTGAGTCTGCATCCCTTTGTCCCTCAAGTATGAACACAGTGTTCAGCCCCCAAGCTCTTCCCTTATTGTTGAGAGGACCTCTTTGCCTCTTTCTCATGAGCTTGACTTTGGTGGAGGATTGAGTGGTGGAGACCCAGTTGGAAGGAACTTGGTTTCTTGGTTTCTAATCATGCCAAAACGGAAGTCTGTAATGTTGACACTTCTGCTGATCAATTATTAATAGAAATACTCCTTTCCCATCCTATTAGTATCTTGCAAATATATGATTATTATCCATGGGCATGTTTGTAATGTCTATTAATGGATTATGCTATCTGATGTGCTAAATCCTTTTATATCATCACTATATACCTTCTTTTCTTGTTGGTTGAGAACCTCTTGCAGGTATAAAGCTTTGGGTCAAAGTGCTCAATGGTGGAACATCATCAAATGTTGGATCGAGGTAGGCCTCTTCCTTGTACTGCACATTAGTCTATATAGAATATGTTGGAATTGAGTTTATTTCTGCAGTCATACCTGTCTTTTGTGGTTTACCCTTGGCCATAGAGAGTTTTTCCCTTGAAACAACGTCGACTAACTCCACTCAGAATTATTGTGCAATCCCAACACCATTGAACATGTTCCTTGCCTTATCCATATATTTTATGTTCAATCTCCCAGAAACTCCATTTTTCTATGGGGTATATGGTGTGGTATTTTGGATTGTTATGCCACACTGCTTACATAACTGATCAAATTCTTTTCCATAGAATTCACGACCATTGTCAGTTCTTAGCACCTTAATCTTCTTATCTGTCTGGTTTTCAACGAGAGATATAAACTCTTTAAATTTCTCGAAAACCTCTAATTTATTCCTTATGAAATATATCCATGTCTTCCTGGAAAAATAATCTATGAAGGAGACATAATATAAGTGTTTTTCCTAAAGTATGCACCTGATTGCTAAAGGGTAGAGCTAGGCCACCTCAAATTTGGAATGGTTAGTTTTTTTATAAGTTGGTTTTTTTGGTTAGCTAAAGGATATGTTTTCAAATATGATAATATGGTTGGAAAGGACACACAATATAAATTTAGGTTCTCCTTGGATAATGGTATGAAATTTGATGAAAAGTTGGGGACATGGAAAGAAAAAGAAAGGAAATAACAACATGAAATGCAATGAATTACCTGTTGTGAGAGAATTAAGACTTAAAATTATATTCTAATACTTAGACAAATATCCAGATACAAATCATCCAACAAGTTGCCAAATAATTTATCATTTTACCACAAAAATAATTGGTTAACA
>ML824474.1:67044-85870 GCA_009831015.1 Picea engelmannii | reverse complement strand
ACTTCGCAGAGAATGGAACTTCTGCTCAGTGAAGGTCTTGGTGAAGATGTCTATCATCTAATATATTGAAGGAAAAAATTGTAGGTTGATGATCCCCTCATGTGCTAAGTCTTGTATATAGTGCATGTGGATCTCGATGTGCTTCATCCGCTGCCTCTGAACTGGATCTTTGCAAAACTTCAGAGTGCTTTGGTTGTCACACTAGATGACGATCGGCCAATGAAACTGAATGCCCATCTCAGTGAGAAAATGTTATGGCCACATAGCCTGAATGGTTATGTTAATTTTCCCTTTGTACTCTGCCTCGGTTGAAGATAGATAAATGGGAGCTTACTTCTTGCTCGACCAACAGATAGGCCCGGAACCAAGACTGAGTGAGTAACCAAATGTGGACTTGCGATCAGTGCTATCACCAACCCAGTCAGAATCAATAAAATCGATGAGATCTAATGTATATTCTTCTGCATAATGAATCCCAAAGGTGATGGTACCATGTACGTATCGAAGGATACACTTTGCAGCCTTCCAATGTAGCTCATGCGGCTCCTGCCTGAACCTGGAAACTGCGCCAACTGCATAGGAGAGGTTTGGTCTAGAGTGTGTGAGATACAACAAGCTCAACACTAGATGTATGTACAGTTTGTTGTCAACCAGTGGAGTTCCTCCGCCATCCTCAAGTTTGAATCCTGATAGGAAAGGAGTCAGAGTAGACTTGCATTTTGTCATGTGAAATCTCTCAAGGATATCTCGTGCATACTTGTCCTGAGACAGTTTGATGCTTGATGCATCCTGATTGATATTGAGTCCAAGTAAGAAGTGTAGCGGACCCATGTTCATCATCAAAAACATTTCAAGTAGAATCATCTTGACTGCAGCAATCACTGAAGTTGAGAAACCAGTGATCAACAAATCATCAACATACAACACTAAGAGTAGAAGTGAATCAACCTTCCTAAGCATGTAGACATTTGAGTCTCATTTAAAATGTACAAATTTTTGTGACAATAGGTAGGAGTCCATCTTGGCATACCATGCCCTCGAAGCCTTCTTGAGGCCATAAAGGGACTTCTTAAGTTGACAGACCAAAGATGAGTCATGCATAAATCCCCAAGGCTGCTCCATATAGATCTCCTCAGAGAGATCACCATGAACAAATGCATTCTTCACATCCATCTGATGGAATTCCCATCCCTTGGCTTCCACAATGGAAAGTGCCAATCATATGGAATCCATCTTCACTACTGGAGCGAAGGTCTCATCATAGTCAATACCATGCACCTATCGAAAGCCTTTTGAAACAAGCCTAGATTTGTATCTACTAATTTGTCCATCCACTACACTCTTGGTCCTATAGACCCATTTTCATATGACAAGTTTCCTCCCAGAAGGAAGGGGAACCATATCCAAAGTCTGGTTCTCAAGGAGGGAGTTGTACTCCTCCTGCGTGGTGGATTCCCAAAAGGGATTTCCAACAACCTCGCCATAAGACTGTGGATCTGAAGACTGAACCAAGAAAATATGCCTAGAGGGAAATGGTTCAGTGGAAGTCAGTGTAACAAGAGGCTCCTTGAAATCAGATCGAGTCCTCCTATTATTGGTTGGATCACCAACGAGATCCCCTGCATCTTGAAGAGTAGGTTGTGCCCACTTGGGCCTCTTCTCTGGCTCTGCAACTACATATGGATTCTCTGACTCTGCATATGACTGTATTGAATCTGAATATGAATCATCTGAGTCCTTCAAATCATAACTCATTTCTGAAGAAGAGTCAGTATGTGCATGTTCATCATCTCAGACAGGTGGAAGAATGAAGGTGTCTACATGTGGTTTTTGAGGTACATGCAAGACACTTTCCTTGAATTGGAAACTACGCTCAATGATGAGTCGGTCCGAGGAATATAAATAAGATTATATCCCTTCACACCATCGATGTATCCAAAAAAAATACACTGAGGGCTTTGTGGATCAAGTGTCTTCCTCTTTTCAGAGGGAATCTAGGCCCATGCATGTGAACCGAAAATGAGAAAGTGGGTCACTTCCGGTTTGAGGCCGCTCTAAGCCTCGTAGGGGGTCTTATCCTTGATAGATCTATTGGGAGATTTTTTTTGGATGTATGTTTCACAATTAAGTGCTTTGGGCCATAGTCTATGTGGTCGTGACTTTGCATGCAGCATTCAAGATGCCATCTCCCTTAGAGATCTATTTTTCCGCTCAACAACTTTGTTTTGTTGCAGAGTATAGGGAATTGTGTGTTGCAAATGAATCCCTACCTCATGGAAAATATTATGGATCTCATGATTTACATACTCTCCCCTGTTATCAGTTCAGAGGACTTTGATCTTCTTTCTGGACTATTTCTCAACCAGGGATTTGAAATATTTGAGGTGTTGAAAGACCTCAGATTTTTCCCTGAGAAAGTAGATCCATGTAAAACGTGAGAAATAATCAACAAAAATGAGAACAAACCTCGCTTTGTTGATGGATGGATGCAGAAAAGGACCCATAAGGTCACTTTGGATCAGATCTAAAGGTGTGGAAGCTCACTAAGACTTTCCTTTGTCGAATTTCTCTTGAGGCTGTTTTCCGAGAACACATCCCTCACATACTCCATTGGAGAAATTGATGTCTAGTAGACCATCAACCAATATTTTCTTGCTAAAATATTGCATGTATCTTAAATTCAAATGTCCAAACCTTCCATGCCATATACTACTACTTTCATCAACATGAGTAAGCAGTAAAGAAGAATCAAGTTCAATGAATTCAGAAAAAGTATACAATCTAGACTGATGATTTACCTCACCGATAGAAACCCTAGAGTTGGTTTTCATGTCATATATTTCCAAAGAATTTGGTGTGAAGATGAATTTATTTCCAGTGTCGGAATTCATCATCTGATACACGGAGATAATTTTGACAAAAAGTTTGGGAACGTGTAGCACATTCTCGAAGCTTTCATTGTTGAGTTCAATCCTTCCTTTGTCAGTAACTTCGAAAGAAGAGTTGTCCCCCATCAAAATAGGAGGGCCTTTGCATGCATCCAATGAAGAATATATTTCTTTTGAGGAAGCCATGTTATGTGATGCTCCTAAATCTACGATCTAAGCATCAGGAGAGGAGTTGATGGTAATCAAGGCATGGCTAGAATTGCTTTTCCTGGGATTCAAATCTTATGGCTTCTTCTTATTGGCACCCTTGGGGATGTCATCTCCAAGGTTGGTTTGCTGAAGTATTTGAGAGATTAGATCTATTTTATTTTGCATTCATGCGGATTCTGGATAGAATCCTTTGTGATAGTACGTGCATTTCTCCCCTTTTCTTCCCTTTTCCCTTTTGGATCTGGAGGCATTAGTGAATGGTTTTGTGTACCCTTCCTTCTTCGAATGTGCATGATATTTTCATTTATATTTACCTTTAGATTTATGATATTTTTGGCTGTCATATTTCACAGTGAGTTCATGCGCCCTTGGGCCTTTGATTGTGCCCATGTTGATGAGATTGGTTTTCTCTTGTGTCAGGGATTCGATAAAGTCCTCAAGAGAAGGCATCTTCCAGGTGGCTCTAGAGGTGAATCTGACATAATGGAATTTGGATACAAATACATATAATTAAGGAACAAGCATGGAGAGGATGGTGAGAACCATTTTTTTCAACTCCTTCAATTTATCAACACCGCAAGATTTGAGTAGTGATGGTAAATCCTTGAGTTTTGTAAAGAAATCTTGGATATTGTCGAATATTTTTGGATCCAATATGAGCAGATCCACCTCCAGCATGTGTCCCCTCATCTCATCCTATTTTCCAAATATCCCTTCCAAGGTGGTCCAAGCTTCATTGGGAGTCTTACAGGAAGATATGTGAAAAAGGAGATCGGGAGAAATAAGATTGCAAATTGTTTCGAGTGCCTCATCCATGCGATTTAAGTACTTGGATTTTTCTATGGTTGATGTTGGTTCTGTATCTGTATTCAAGGTTAACCTATACAACCCTATATTTCATAGATGTATGGCTATTTTCTCCTTCCATGAAAAATAGTTGTAACGTGTAAGAATGAATTCTTTTTGGAAATCCATCTTTCTGTTGTCTTCAATATTTTGTACCTGCAAAACATTTTGGTGTATCTTTTTCTTAGCAGTCCGTCGGCTCTGATACCATGTAAATGTGTTGAGCCTGCACAAAATATATCTAGCTAGAAAATAATACACACATTTGTAGAGAGAAATTGAGAAAGAAGAAGAAGGAGAGAAAGATTGGAAGAATTCTCATTAACCGTTATGAATAATGAATAATTTACACATGATATACTATGTATAACTCAACCAATGTGCACTGGAGGAGAACCAATGCACCATAGTGGTGGTCTAGATTGATTTGGCCACACACCAGCAGTTACAGGAGTGAAATGCCACCTAGTCTAGTCTCTCAAAAATTTACGGGAGTGAATTGCCACCTAGTTGAGCTAACTAATCAACTAGTCTTCAGTTAACTGACTAAACAGAGAGTAGTGAGGAATAGATCAAGGAATCAAGGGTAATGTGCCAGTATGGTGATGATCCCAAGGAAATTGTGCATTATCATGGTGATGATCCCAATGTTGCATGGTGACAAAACCAATGCAGCATCTAAACTCAACTCAACTAGTCAAACTGAAGTGTCAACTGAAAGAGATTATTCTCCCCTAAAATATAGGAGACTGGATAATGACTAATTATGACTAATAAACAAGGAAAAACCTTAGGAAAAATAAATCCTAGGTGTGTGTGAAGTAAATCCAACACCAGGTGTCTCCATGTACCTACTCAACACTCCCACTGCATGGGAAATGTATGGTCGAGTGAAAACCATCGCATACATTAGACTACCAAAAAAACTTGCATAGGGAACACATGCCATGTCCTATATTTATTCTCGTGTCTTTGGAAACTAATCACCGGTAATCTTTGCTCCCATAGGAATTGGCACCTTCAATAGTGTGCAATCCTACATGTTGAGTCCTTTCAGAACTGTTTCAATATACTTTGTCTAATTCCACCAGACCTTTCTAGCGGCTCAATCTCTCTTAATCTCCATTCCCTTAATGAAGTTAGCTTCACCGAGATCCTTCATGTCAAAATTGGAGGATAGATGATTCGTCACCTCCTTTATTGCATCCATGTTGTTTCCAATCAGTAACATGTCATTGACATACAAAGCTACATATATGAAACATCCATCTTCTTCCTTGGAATATTTGCAATGATCGAATTTGCTTCTCACAAATCCTAAACTAAGGATGTATGTGTCAAAATTTTAGTACCAAATCCTTGGTGATTTCTTTAAACTGTAGAGGGATATTTTTAGTTTGCACACCAACTCTTCCTTTCCCTTTACTACAAATCCTTCAGGTTGTTTCATGTAGATTTCTTCTTCCAGGTCCCCATGTAGGAACATTGTCTTCACATCCATCTTTTCTATTTCAAGATCGAATGATGCATCCAGAGACATTAGTACTCTAATAGAAGTAAGTTTTGCAATAGGGGAAAAAATCTCACCGAAGTCGACTTGCTTGATTTACGAATAGCATTTTTCTACAAGTTGAGCTTTGAACTTCTCAACTTGTCCTGCGACATTCATCTTCTTATTGAATACCCATTTTCTACCGACTGGCTTTCTTCCACTAGGTAACTTGACTAAATCCCATGTCTCATTCTTGTGCAAGGATTCCATCTCTTCGACCATGGCTTCCTTCAAGAGTTTACCCTCTATCGAGTCGACTGCATCACCGATCGACTTAGGCTCATCTTGATGGCAGTTAACATGAATGTGAAATGGAATTCAGACAGACTATACCTTTCGACTGGTTTTCTTACTCTTTTTTACCTCCTTACCACCAGAGTTTATTGTTCCACCTCTTCCTCATATTCAATCGACTCATCTGAATCATGTTCTTCATTCCTCGGTTCAAACGAAATTGTCTCAGGATTATTCTTGGTCTGAAAAACTTCTTCAGGCTCATACTTACCTTTGAATTCTCTGAAGACCACATCTCGACTGTACATTTTTTTCCTTGATGCAGGATCCCAGAGCTTATATCCTTTCATTCCTTTTTATATCCAATGAAAATACATGTGACTGCCTTTTTGTCCATCTTACTCCTTTTTCCTTTGGGAGCATGCACAAATGCATCAAAGCTAAATACTTTGAGATGCGCAACACAAGGATTCTTACCCAACCATACCTCATGTGGAGTCTTTTTGACTAGCATTGATGAAGGAGACACATTCACTAGATATATTGCAGTGTTTGTTATAGCAAGATTTTCCTCACCATTGTTATCTTGCATAGAGGGCCTTTTTCCATTTCCCTATGCAGACTTTTTATCCCTTTTTTGATGAATCCAAAGATAAAAAAAATATACATTTTTCCACATATACATGCCCTAACTGCTATGCAAGATGCGTATACACTTGCTAATCCATTACATCTCACGTATATCGAGACTTGTGCCAAAAATACAAAATGAGGTCAGGTTTCCATGTCACGACAAAAGATTTCTGATCCTTGGCCTTCCATGTACTGGAAGCATTCCAACACGGCCCTTCAATTGCATTCTGGAGGCTATAAGAGCACAATTTCGAACTATGGAAAAGAGAGAGAAAGCATTCAACTTTGAGAGAAAAGTTACTCTAGAGAAATTACTTCATATTGAGTCTACATCCCTTTGTCCCTCAAGTCTGAACACAGTGTTTAGCCCCCAAGCTCTTCCCTTATTGTTGAGAGGACCTCTTTGCCTCTTTCTCATGAGCTTGCCTTTGGTGGAGGATTGAGTGGTGGAGACCCAGTTGGAAGGAACTTGGTTTCTTGGTTTCTAACCGTGCCGACACGGAAGTCTGTAATGTTGACACTTCTGTTGATCAATTATTAATAGAAATACTCCTTTCTCGTCCCATTGGTATCTTGCAAATATATGATTATTATCCATGGGTGTGCTTGTAATGTCTATTAATGGATTATTCTATCTGATGTGCTAACTCCTTTTATATCTTCACTATATACTTGCTTTGCTTGTTGGTTGAGAACCTCTTGCAGGTATAAATCTTTGGGTCAAAGTGCTCAACGCTGGAACATCATCAAACATTGGATTGAGGTAGGCCTCTTCCTTGCATTGCACATTAGTCTATATAACATATGGTGGAATTGAGTTTATTTCTGCAGTCATACCTATCTGTTGTGGTTTACCCTTGTCCATAAAGAGTTTTTCCCTTGTAACAGAAATGGAAACTCCACTGGGGAGAGATCTTCCTTCTAAGGGTCGAAGTACTTTTTCTTCTTACGTTGCTCTTTTTCCTTTGTGTTTCTTATCGTATCATTGCTTGACAGATCATGTTCACTCTGAGTCTAATTTTTCAGCCTTTTACCCTTACCTAGCCTTGTTTTAAAGCATATATGCCCTTTTTTCCTTGGCAGTCACATATGCACGCTTGTTGTATTACTGCAAGAAGTGTATATGTGCTCTGTTCTCCTGAACAATTATGTATACCACTTCCCCTTGCTTGTTTGCTTGGTTGAGTGATTGTTGGGTAGGATTTAAAGATTGTTGAACCTTCTTAGGTCTCTGTAGTGTCTATTGAGATTATCTGGGATGAGAGGAAGCCTGTTTGGAGTTGAATTTTTGGGCATAGTCTTTCTCTTTTTTTTCTATTTTTAATTTGTCCTTGGCTTCTGGGTTGTTTGCTTGGTTTCCTGGTATTCTTCTTGAGTTACTGCTTTTATACATAGTAGAATTCATCTATCAAGTTTCTTATCAGTCCATGCATTTTCTTTTTAGAATATTGAAAATACAAAAAAAAATAGGCATTTTGGATTGGTTGGCATTTTTGTCTTTGAATTTTTATCATTATCTTAGCACATTTAGTGAAAGATCGTATTTTACTTCTGAATTGCAGATTTGAAATTGAAGACTACATTATTTTTATTAGCATATCATTCATTGAAAAGTTAAATATAGACTTTGCACTATATCCATATTTATTTTCTGGCGGAATCATAACACCATGATTTTCACTTCCATACACTTTTGAGTAACCACGGCCAATAAAATTTATGCTTTAAACTAAAATTGATTAGTCACGATTTTATTTTTAGGGTGCACAAACTAGCTTAGGATTTAGTGCCTTGGAATAGGATTTTGTGAGTAAACTTCTCCAAGGAAATTAAATCAACATATGTGTCTAAGACAGGGATTTGAGAATTCCATTGTATAATCGGTAAGATTAGGAGGCTTTGCTCACACCAGAGTTAATCACAAGGTCGCGCGAAGTTAATTGAAGGGATAACCCCTGGATACTCACCTAGTGTCAGAGATATTTTTGTGGATTTATTCATATTTGGGGATCTTGCTAGTGCCCATACCTCTTTGAGAGGTGGTTCTTTCAAGGTTTCGGGCGTTGCTACCCTTCCCATATGGTGATCCAGACTTATGACTTCTCACCTGTGCATCGGTTATACAGTTGTTTATTAGTTGCTTGACTTAGGTATCTTATAGGTTACTTGCAGGGGTTATTCTGCTTGTACCCTGAGTTAGATAAGGGTCGGACAACACACAACCTTTATGGAGGATTACCTCTCTGGGGGGATCTGACCGACTAGTTGTTAAGCCCATGAGGGCTCTTATAATTGATTCTATTACCTCCAAACTTTAGTAGGGAGTTTCAGGTCCCTCCTGGACGAGACATACCTTCTTTTGCGAGGGAGGCCACTTAACCACTTTAGCCCATTTGCATGCATATTAGCCGTTTGACTTTTTTGGTATGCTCTTTGACTACTAGTCGACCTTAGGTGTCTTTTTTGGGTTTCATCATTATGGATAGTGGAGTTTCTTTGGCTCCCTCATTCACTGCTACCCACCCCATGATACCTTCTAATTTCATGGGGACAAACCCTTCCGTTTTTTACAATGGTATGCAGAACTACAACACTCAGTCTGCACCTTGGGTATCTAGCCATTTTTCTATTGATATGCCTTCCCCCATGCAACCCTCCCCCTGGCCCACATATATGAATCCTAGCATTGGACTTGGGGGCACCATGGATCTGATGTCTACTTCTTCATTTGATACGAGTCGTGTCCCCATGGGAGGTTGGAACCTTCCCCACTATGGATCCAATACTAGCTATGCTCTTTCAGGATCCAGTACTCAGATGGGTGCCTATCCCACTTATTACACCCCACCCATGTATCTTTTGTCTGCCATGTCAGTTCCTTCGAACACTTTTTCCATGACAGGTCCTCAATTACCACCAGGTCTTTCATATGGAGAGAACCAGTTTTACGGTTCGGTCTACCCTCTTTATGGGACCCCTTCACAAGGGGGAAACATATATTCTCACTCGAATAATCCTTATCCTACATTGTTCTCTTCATAGACCTCAGTGACGATGCCTGTCCAAACCTCTTCGGACCATTTTGGCATGAAACAACACCTTTTTGGGCTAGGGCAAGATGTATACCAAGATCCTGCCTGGCTTGCAATTTTTTAGAATCAATCTTTCCCCGAACCATGGAATCAAATGCCACCATCTATCGCCATCCCAGTCACTGTCAATCATACTGGTGCTCCATTTCCAACCTCTACTAGTCATGTCGGCGATGGGTCGACTTCTTCTACAAACTACATCGACAACTTTCCCCCAACCTCTACCAATTATGTTGAGCGCACCGTTCTTTTTTCCCCAAATCATAGCCATGTCACGTCTCTCGGTTCTATTCATCATACAGGAGATGACTCTCTTTCCCCTGCTAGTTACATAGAGAAGCCCAGATGCCTCAGACGTAAGCCTAAATTATTTTGCAGGACTTGTGAAGGAAGTCACTTACTCATTTGTGTTCGATTACTGTTGAGATACCAGAAGTGTGGGTCTCACCTAAGAGCCCTTCAGATTCTAAAGAATCCATGGTTTCTCTTCACACCACTTCTCCCTTGATCATTTCGGTGGTTCCACCGACATAATATTCTCCCGACCTCACCCCCTTTGTTAAGGGTGAAGCGTCTCTTGCCCCCGTTACTATGCACCCTCTTTAGCCTATAATTGAAGAAGTGGCCACACCAGTGTAATCTCTGGTCAACTCTACTCTCCTTGAAGAGAATGACGCACCTTTCAGTCATGTCATCAACATTTCAAATCCTCCCCCTTCTGAACGAGAGAGATTTATTCTTCCCCCAAATTCTCTCCCTCCAAGTCCTGGAGAGGTTCCTTTCGATTGGGATGACCTAATGGGACATCCCATTCCCCCACCTATGTCTTTTCCATTAAGATACATTATTCGAATCATCACGAAGACTGTATCCTCCGTTAGCACCTTCTCCTCCTCGACCTGGAAAGCCTTGGGTTTTCCCAATCTCTTGTCATCTATCTGCAAGATACTGACTTTCGGCAGAAGGCCAAGATGGGAGCCTTGGCCTCCCCCTTTACATGTTAATTAGAATCCCAATAATGAGTCCCAGTTAATCTCTTTTTTGAATCGTCCAAAAATTGAAAAGATCGTCAAGTGATTTGTCCCTTTCACACTCATTATGATTGGATTTGAAAGATCATGAGTCCTAGTTAAGCTCTTTTCTGACTCACTATCAAAAATAGAAAAGATTGTCGAGTGAACTTGTCTTTTTCACACTCGTAAATTGGATTTGAAAAGATGTCTATTTGGCACAAGTTTACCCCTTTTTCACACCAAGTATACTAAAATATATAAAAAAGGACATTTTTTGGCGTTAAGTTTTGATTGCATCTCATGCGCTCGCTTGATGTATTGAGTCGTTAGCCGATTCTCGCTTTGTGTTATAAACCGTTTCCTAAGCAGTTTGCATCTTCAACCAAGCAGAGCCTTTTTTTTATCCTTTGCAATTTGACACCCTATACCCTGGAGGGAACATCACCCCAAGTGTCCATCTCCTGCATGCATTTCTTTGCATTGAGCATAGGTACGTTCCACTATTGGAACTAGTTTTGCTTACTTGCAACACGCGTTCCCTCCTCTGTATCATAGCATTCATTTTTTATGAAAAAACAAAAAAATATGGGCAAGAAGGGAATAATATATTGTAATTGGCAGTAGTCGTGTCGCCTTTGAACAGAGAAAAAAGTTATTGAGTCTGTGTGTCATCATAATTTTGGGTTTAGCATGGCCTTAGGAAGTTGATCCTGCTACAAACTTTTCTCTACCGACTGGTTACTCTTCCAGTCCCTATAGAGAACATTATTGATGCCTCCTACATCTAATTGTCACATCATTGAGTCTGTGCTGTCGGAGTTCACCATATGTCTCATGCTCTTGTTCAAAGGAAGTCTATCAACCTGTGTCAGCCACTCCTCAGAAATATTGACTTTTCATGTTAGCCATACCCTTAGTTTTTCTTAGAATCACATGATACTTTGGTCTTATCATGCACCCTGGCCCTACTTTCATTCGTAGGTCACCTTGAACCCAACAATTGACATTTCATCATTGGTCGTTGACTGGGTGGTTTCCCTTGTGTTCGAAGGCAAGACATCTATTCACACTTTGGGATTCGTGCAGTGTCTTGGATACCATTAGCCTTATTGGTGGTTTCCTCACCTTTGTCAGCAGTTTTTCATCATTGGATGCTATTCAGAGGGTCCTTTTCATGTACCACTTGCATTTGGCACACACAAAAGACACATAGGGTTGTTGGTTCATGAACATGTTATTCGTCCGATCTCCACCAAATCATGAAGCTCCTACTTTGTTCCTCGTGTTGACTAATGAGAGATGCATCAATCCTCTCCTTTCAGCGGGTCTCTTTCCATCGACTTCAACTCATTTATTCTAGATATGGGACCTATAGTTTTATGAGTACCTTGAGGGTTGCAGACATTAGTGGCAAGCTCTCTCGCCATTGACAGATAGGAATACATCAATGTCTCCTGATCAATGGATCTCTCAAGTGTTCAACACCAACTCCTTTATTCACATTTGTAGAGATGTACTCGGTGCCTTGATACCTACTTTCATTATTGGTAGGTTGTCTCGTGTTTGTTAACGGTATACTTCAATGACCGGTAATCAAACGATGTCTCATCATGTTCGACCTCAACTCATTTATTCACATGATGTATACTTGCACCATTGGCATATAGTGTAGAAGACTTGAAGAAATCACTATGTGGCCGCAGCGTTCCTGAGTTGTTGCTTCCATTTCATTGGACCAGTACCTATTTAACTTCAGTGATCATGGGAGATCAGATTGTACTCCATGGTATACAGATATCTTCAGACTAATTTTTGAGACTGGTTTCACTGGGCCTTGTTCGTGACTATGACAACTTTTGGCATATAACCGCATTTGTATTTTCCTATTCATGGCCATGAACACTTGTTTGGTATATTTTCCACATGGATCTGCATTGTATTCTTGGAAGCCATGTATGCAAAGTCAGTACATAATGTAATGAACAATTGAGTCCGTCCAGCTGGTTCTCTACCACTCCACTTATGCGTTATTTATAATGTATTTTGATCATCGCAGATACTCCTCTGATCTCACACATTAGGGAGCATATGTTATAGAAATATTTTCCTCACCATTGCTACCTTGCACAGAGGGCCTTTTTCCATTTCCCTATGCATAATTTTTATCCCTTTTTTGATGAATCCAGAGCTAAAAATATATACATTTTTCCACATATACACTCCCTAACTACTATGCAAGATGTGTATATTCTTGTTGCTCCATTACAGCTCGTGTATATCAGGATTTGTTCCAAAAAATACAAAATGAGGTTGGGTTTCCATGTCACGACAAAAGATTTTTGATCGTTGGCCTTCCATGTACTGGAAACATTCTGACTTGGCACTTCAGTTGCATTCTGGAGGCTATAAGAGCACAATTTCGAACTATGGAAAAGAGAGAGAAAGCATTCAACTTTGAGAGCAAAGTTACTTTGGAGAAATTACTTCATATTGAGTCTGCATCCCTTTGTCCCTCAAGTATGAACACAGTGTTCAGCCCCCAAGCTCTTCCCTTATTGTTGAGAGGACCTCTTTGCCTCTTTCTCATGAGCTTGACTTTGGTGGAGGATTGAGTGGTGGAGACCCAGTTGGAAGGAACTTGGTTTCTTGGTTTCTAATCATGCCAAAACGGAAGTCTGTAATGTTGACACTTCTGCTGATCAATTATTAATAGAAATACTCCTTTCCCATCCTATTAGTATCTTGCAAATATATGATTATTATCCATGGGCATGTTTGTAATGTCTATTAATGGATTATGCTATCTGATGTGCTAAATCCTTTTATATCATCACTATATACCTTCTTTTCTTGTTGGTTGAGAACCTCTTGCAGGTATAAAGCTTTGGGTCAAAGTGCTCAATGGTGGAACATCATCAAATGTTGGATCGAGGTAGGCCTCTTCCTTGTACTGCACATTAGTCTATATAGAATATGTTGGAATTGAGTTTATTTCTGCAGTCATACCTGTCTTTTGTGGTTTACCCTTGGCCATAGAGAGTTTTTCCCTTGAAACAACGTCGACTAACTCCACTCAGAATTATTGTGCAATCCCAACACCATTGAACATGTTCCTTGCCTTATCCATATATTTTATGTTCAATCTCCCAGAAACTCCATTTTTCTATGGGGTATATGGTGTGGTATTTTGGATTGTTATGCCACACTGCTTACATAACTGATCAAATTCTTTTCCATAGAATTCACGACCATTGTCAGTTCTTAGCACCTTAATCTTCTTATCTGTCTGGTTTTCAACGAGAGATATAAACTCTTTAAATTTCTCGAAAACCTCTAATTTATTCCTTATGAAATATATCCATGTCTTCCTGGAAAAATAATCTATGAAGGAGACATAATATAAGTGTTTTTCCTAAAGTATGCACCTGATTGCTAAAGGGTAGAGCTAGGCCACCTCAAATTTGGAATGGTTAGTTTTTTTATAAGTTGGTTTTTTTGGTTAGCTAAAGGATATGTTTTCAAATATGATAATATGGTTGGAAAGGACACACAATATAAATTTAGGTTCTCCTTGGATAATGGTATGAAATTTGATGAAAAGTTGGGGACATGGAAAGAAAAAGAAAGGAAATAACAACATGAAATGCAATGAATTACCTGTTGTGAGAGAATTAAGACTTAAAATTATATTCTAATACTTAGACAAATATCCAGATACAAATCATCCAACAAGTTGCCAAATAATTTATCATTTTACCACAAAAATAATTGGTTAACATGTTTCATAGCAGGAAAAAGATGAATTGGGACAATAGCTGAAAGAAAAATGAAATGTACATTGCACACATCATAAACTTTCATCCAAGATAAGATTAAAACACATACATATTTGAGTAAGAAAACACAACTATCATCAATATATATTCATCAGGTAGAAATATTTACAATCATATGAGCAGGGACAACCACTTTTGATACTTTAATCTTTTCCTTAAAAACACAACCCCCCCCAACAATACAACAATACAAATTCACCTATATTTGTTCAGAAGGCGCACCGAAAGACAATGACAAAAACAGGAAAAATAAAAAAAAAAATCAAAAACATTGGGCAGTGCCTTTTGATTTTTATTTTGTAACCTCTGATACTTTCCTTGTAGCTTTTGATATTTCTTTTCCAGATCTTTTTTCTATTGTTGTAAATCATGATTTTTTTTTTTAATGCTTACACCTGGTGACTATCCTTTTCTTGTTGTTGCTTGCTGGAAACTTTGCTCCCTTCATTTCCTCTTCGTTTTGTAGTGGAAAATCTCAGCTGCATTCGAGGGGTTTCCTCCTTCATTGGGTTCGTTGATTTGTTTTTTCTAGATTAGGTACCCTTCATTTTGGAGGCCTTTTTCTTGTTTTATTCTTGTTGGATTTCCTTTAATGATCCAGGGGAAACCCTTCCTTCTGGATTATCTTCGTGTTTTTCACACTCAGTCTGTGGATCAGGTTGTTTTTCTTGTTCTTGTAAACCTATAGATTGTTAAAAGTAGTCCCATGACATCTCAATTTCATCCAAAGTGAAAATCACCAAAATATCTGAACATGAATTTTATTCTGATGTAATTTGCCACCTGTAATTTTAATTCCACTTAAAGTTGTGATAATGAGAATTAAAGGTGTAGCTTGCACAATATTAACATGAACTGTATAATGATGATTTTAGAGATGACATTTCATGCACTAGAATGAGCATGAGCATGTAGGCACCAACACAACACTTTCAAATATTTAAAATAATTTCTGAACTTTTAAGTAATTAAAACAACGCACTTTTACATTATTTGCAAGAATAAGCCAGTTCTTGCAATCACTATTTTTCTTCACTAAAAAGGCCATGTAAACCTATTATAAACTCAATAAAATATTTCAAGATGACATATGTTATCAACCCAAATTATGATGTGCAATAACCTTCCAATAAAGCAAGAAAACGGTGCAAAAACAATAGAAGGGTAAAAACTACTCAATCTGACTCATTAACCATGTAGAAGAAAATGAACAAAAATCAGGATTAAGAGGATGTATAGGCTAATGGAGGGAAAGAGAAGGGATGTAGACCTAAGTTCCAACAATGGGGATCCACCAAGTGAAGGCACTGTAACCAGGCCAAACACATCACTATGCACCAGTTTTAGAATCCCATTTTCTCTTGTCACTCCAGATGGGAAACTCACCCGACTTTGCTTTCCATATATGAAATGTTCACAAAAGTCAGCCTCTAAATCACATTCAAGAAAACCTTTGGCCATACATTTGTTTTTCATAGCTCGAAGTCCTTTTTCTCCAATGTTTCCCATCCTCTCGTGCAATATCCTGGTCGAGTCGATTTTATTATGTCTTGTCATTTCAGTTTGTACCGACTTAGCTCGAGTCAGGTCAATTTCAGTCAAAGTCGAATCAAATTCAGAAGCAACAATATTTTTTCATACATCTGAGTTGGCATTCCCTAATAACTTGTATAGGGTTCCAATCTGAACTCCTTTCATTAAGACCATTGCACCTCTGACCATATTGCATGAATCCTTATGAAACAGAGTATGCACTCCAACACCACTCATCTTACTGAAAGATATCAGGTTTCATGACAAACCCATAATGTGTAGAACACCTGGAAGGGTTCTTTTCCTCCCATCCTACAGTATCAGTTGAAATCTTCCTCATCCAACAATTTTGGTTGTCAATCCATACCCCAAAAACACATCACCTCCATCATATCGTTCATACTCACAAAACAATTCTCTATGTGGTGTCATATGATAGGATGCTCTTGAGTTGATCAATCAAACACCTTGATCCATCTGTGTATTGGGTGACACCAGATACACATCACCTCCCTTATCTGGGGTCATCTTTCTCTCAATCGAATACTTCTCATTGAATCCCATACTGACTTCCATTTCCCTTGACTTACAATCATTTTTGTAATGCCCAACTTTACCCCATTTCTATAATATTCTTGTCTATTGAACTAAGGATTTAGAACTACCCTTTGACTTAGAATTTCTACTGTATAATTTGTCTTTATATCTTTCAACCGTTTGACCTCTCATCACTAGCGCATATTTGGTCGATCATTCCACGTTCTTTCTTCTCATTTCTTCTGAAAACAAAGAAGCAACCATGTCTTCTAGTGCTAGTGTGGTTGTATTACTCCCTATAGCCATGACTAAGATATCCCAAGAGTTTGGAAAATAACATAATAGGCTTATACACTTCTCCTCCTCAGTGATTTTAATATCCACGGACGATAACTGGCTTAAAATGGTGTTAAATACTTTTAAATGATCAGTCAACGAACTACCATCACTCATTCTCAGAAGATATAGTTTCTTTCTAAGAAACAACTTATTTACGAGTGATTTTGACTGGTATAAACTTCCTAGCTTGTCCCACAATTTCTTGGTTGAATCTTCACCTAAGACATTCAACACTACCGAATCTGCAAGACAAAGTTGAATCGTACATCTTTCTCTTCTTTCAAGTTTCTCTCATTCTTTCATCGACATGTCTGTCAGTTGGGTATGTGGATAGACCACTTTCCATTGTTCTCGATCTATAAGAAGATCTTCCATTTTAAGCTTCCATAGCTCAAGATTCTTTCCATTGAATTTTTCTATCTCTATTCTTGAACTGCTTGCCATTCTTTACCATGATATTTAACACATTTTATGACTTACGACTCTTATTTTACCTAGGGTTTAGTTCTTTTATTCAATATTGGTAAATCACGATCTGATATACTCGCCAAAGCATCACATCGCTCTGATAACTCACTTTTCAGGGAAGACCTAAGATCTGATACCACTTGTCAAGAAATGAGATACACTTCCACACTAAACATAGTAGATGAGAAGAAGAATTTAATCAAGAACGTAAATAACAAAGTAATCACACAATACATAGAGATTTTACCCTCGAAACCCAAACCGGGAAAACCGATATTCCTTGAGCGCTCTGCTATCTTGTTGTCTTATTCAATATGAATAAAAGGTTACATGTCTAACCTTGGTCCACACCTAATCAACATCATACCCTCTTTCCCGGGAAAAAACAACCCTATAGCCAATCTATCTTACATCTACAATGACCAACAACCTATAATTTACACATAATTTCATTAATTATCCTTTACGACCTTACACAAGTCTCTTTATAGGCTTTAAAATGAGATACACTTCCACACTAAACATACCATAGGAGAAGAAGAATTTAATCAAGAATGTAAATGACAAAGAAATCACATAGTACGCAGAGATTTTACCCTGGAAACCCAAATTGGGAAAACCAACATTCCTTGGGCATTTTTCTCTCTTGATGTCTTATTCAATCTAAATAAAAGGTTACATTTCTAACCTTGGTCCACACCTAAGACACAATCGACATCATACCCTCTTACCTGTGAAAGAAAAACCCTGTAGCCAATCTGGATTACATCTACATGACCAACAACCTACAATTTATACATAAGTTCATTCATTAGCCTTTACGACCTTACAACACTCCTCTTTATAGGATTTACAATAGGAAAAACCATAAATACTTGGTTCCCAAAAAAGGTTAAAGATCCATGCAAATCATTGGCTACAAATCACACAAATATCAAGATTCTATTACAGTCGAATCCAAGTCATATTACCAGTTGGCCTTCATTCAGTCGCCACATGCCCACCTGTCGACCTCATGTTAGTTGACCTCTTTGACTTGTTTTCAATGTCTTTACCATGTCGAACTGCTCGACCTTCGAATTCGAATTTACCCAATCGACTCACCTCAACCTCCAACTTGTTGTTGATCCAGCTCGACTTCGACCATCAGTTGATTAACCTCGACTATACTCTCACTTCAAATAATATAACAACCCAACAACTCTAAATATTGAGTTCAAATAACTCCTTCATTTTCCTATCATATTAGTGCTTGGTTAAATATTTATTTTCAAAGTATCGCTTAAGTTCTCTCCAGGTAACCTTCTTCTCATAAATGTGTTGCACTTGCACATACTAATCCCACCATATTGATGCTTTCCCCTTGAGCTGATAAATGGAAATTCACCATTATGCATGTGAGGAGTAATTTTTCAACTCAGTATTTCCTCATACCCAACAACCATGTCTTTTCATATTCATCCTTCTTATGCTCACCATAAAAAATAGGAGGCTCGATCTTATTCATTTCTCCCTATAGCTCTTCCACCCCAGTCCTTCTCTTATTCTTTCTGATAGGAGATGGGATTGAACTATTGCATTCTCTACCATCTAAATATCATGGAGAGTGATGGATATGTTTTTCAACACTTTTATTTTCTTCCCT
>ML824474.1:27334-62136 GCA_009831015.1 Picea engelmannii | reverse complement strand
CATCGATTTGCAAAAGATTAATGGATGATATCAAGGCTTCCTTCAAAACATCATATCCATCCTCTTCCAACTTGGAAATAATGGAGCAAGAGCTAGTTATGTAGCTGAACTCTCCTAGCATTTAATGTAGATCTTATTTATCTGTGATCTGTTGTAACCGCCAAAGTAAATATGGTTTCCTATATAATGATGTAATCAATCTTCATTCAATAAGAGATTGTGAGTGTAGCCTCACTATGTGTTGTTTCTCATAAACTTAAGTTGGTATCAGAGCCCACATTGGAGATCTGAGAGATCTAGCTCTCTGAGGTGAGATCCAAAGTACGAGATCTCCAATTTGATTTGAAAAAAATCACCAACGCCCCCCCTATATAGTGTTAGAGAGCGTCGACGCCCTCACTCTTACGAAATTGAAAAATTTAGAGGTCTCGCGCTCCCCTTGTATCCATCTGAGAACGCTAGAACGCTAGCACTCCCCCTCTCACTCTCCTGGAGCGTTGCATGCTCAAACATGCGCTCCCCCTGCCATCTTAATTGAGCGCTAATGCTCCCTTCATTCCTCTGTAGGAGCGTTGATCATTTTTTCTTTGGAATGTGTAAGCTTTGTGGGAAGCGTAATTTTTTTTTTAGTTCTTTGGAGAAGGGTTGCGATCCATTTGTTGTGGAAGAAGCGTTCTAGATAAATCAAAGGAGAGAGATCTATTACAGGGTATGATTGAAAGGTAATCATTCTCTTTATCATATTCGTGGGACAAGTTCTATGTGCATATTTCCTTTTATATGTCAGAGAGTTTGGTATTTGAAGCCCTCTCTCCAGAGATAAAATTTGTTGGAGCAAATCATGAAGGTTCCTTTTCATAAAGCGTGAGTTTTCTTATTAAAGTGGATGTATGTGTGAGGTATAAACTTTAAAGGTGGATATTTAAAAGTGGATAATTTTTTAAGTATAAACTTTATAAAGTGGATATTAAAGTTTATTCAAGTGGATATTATTTTGTAAGATTTCTTGTGTGAACATTTGTTTTATGAAAGAAAAAGTTTGGTGATTTGGGCATTCAGAAATCCAGCACAGACATCTAGAGAGGAAGGGTGTGCTGAGGTTATTTGCGTATTCTTGGTGATTCACCTTTGGTGATACAAGGATCAATTGTCTGTTTGGACGAGAAGACAGTTGTAGAGATGGTGAATCCTCTAGCAGAGACCTACCTCAACGAAGCCAACAAGTTAGATGGCTCGAATTTCATTAACTGAAAATTTGATATGCAGAACCTGATGGAGGGCTATGATGTCTAGACCATTTTGAAGGGAACTAAAGCGAAACCAGATGCAGTTGTCGGTGTGACAACAACACAGATCCAAGATTGGGAGAAGAGCGAAAACAAGGCCAAGGTATTGTTGTGTATGTCTGTTAAAGATAGCATAATTCCACATATTAGAGAAGCTAACACTTCTGTTGAAACGTGGACAACGCTTAAAGCCTTGTATGAAACTAGCAACACAATTCGTATTATGTTCCTGAAAACTAAATTGCTAGGCATTAATATGGATGGAAATGAATCTGTTAGTTCATTTTTGGGTCGCATAAAAGAGGTGAAAGACAAGCTAGGAAATATAGGAGAAATAGTTTCCAGCATTGACCTTGTCACTATTACCTTAAATGGTATGCTAGAAGATTATCAGATGTTCATAACAGGTCTCACAGCAAGGGAGAAACCTCCTACTTTTGAAGAATTGACAGGAATTTTGTTGCAAGAGGAAAAGAGGTGAGGGAACTTGAAGCCTCAAAATTCAGATTTGGTACTGTGGTCAAATAAGAGATCTGCGAAAGGGAGATCAGGAGAAAGAGGTAGAGGAGGTAATTCATCACAGAGAGGTAGTTCATCACAGAGAAGACAATCCCCAAGGTCGAATCAAGGTATTCCCTCTAACAGGAATGAGTCAAAAAAAAAAAAATATTGTGGTCGACCTGGACATCTCATTAAAGACTATCATAAGAAGAAGAGTGATGAGGCTAGGAATAAACCTAGAAAACATACATGTCATTATGCAGAAGAATCTTCAAATCATAATCTCAGATTGTTTATTACTAGTGATGATATTTATGAACCTCCGAATTTTGATTCACGAGATCTTAGATTGTTTGTGTCCAATGTTGCTTTATCTACTAAAACGGATGATAGTGATGCCTAGTTTGTGGATTCTGGAGAATTAGTATATATGACTTGCAATACGTTGTGGTATACTCATTTTTAAGAAACACATAATGGAGCCATCATATATCTTGGAGATGACCGCGCTCATCAGATCAAGGGATACGAAGACATTCCAGTGACATTTCTGAATGGTACTATTCATCACATTCGCAATGTGGTGTATGTGCTAGGGATAAAGAAAAATTTGATCTTTGTGTCCACCATTACAAATAAGAACTTTAAGGTTGAATTCTTCAAGAATTATTGCATAGTGAAGGATCTACTAGACCAATTCAAAACTGTTGCAACGGGAGTCAGAGCAGGAGGCCTTTACAAACTTAATGTTACCATCAAAGCACATCACGCACTGACTTCTACAACTATGCCAACAAAGAGTCTTTTGCATCAAAGGTATGGCCACATCAATCATCATGATTTATTGTTATTACAGAAAAAGAATATGGTTGAAGGACTTCCCATGTTAAATAATGAGAATGTTGCTTGTGATGGATGTGCATTAGGAAAGATGCACAAAGATGAATTCCCCTCTAATCCTAATAATAAAAAGAGAGATGTGTTAGATCTTGTTCATACTGATGTTTGCGGGCCTATGCAGACTATGTCTTTAGGAGGTGCATTTTAATTTCAGTTATTTATTGATGATTGCACAAGATACACATGGGTTTATTTCCTTAGAAGAAAAAGTGATGTTTTCGAGTACTTTAAGGAATTCAGAACCATGGTGGAAAAGCAGACAAAAAAATCCATCAAAATCCTTCGCTCAGATCAAGGGGGAGAATATAAATTAGGAGACTTCATCAAATATTGCAAAGATCATGGAATAGTACAATAGTTTATAGTACCCCACACTCCACAGCAGAATGGAGTGGTTGAAAGGAAAAACAGAACTCTTGTAGAGTGTGCACGCAGTATGATGAAGGTAAGAATCTCTCAAATACATTTTGGGTTGAAGCCATAAATATTGTAGTTTATTTAAAGAATAGAATTCCAACAAGGTTTCTTGATAATGTTACTCTTTTCGAAGCTTTGTATGGTTCCAAACCAGCAGTTCATAATTTGAAAGTATTTGGGTGTAAGGCTTTTGCACATATTCCAAAGGAGAATAGGAAGAAATTGGATGCTAAATCCATTAAATGTATTTTCATTGGGTATTGTTCTAAATTCAAAGCATACAAACTATTTGATCCATCTACTACAAAGTATTTGCGAGTAGAGATGTACTTTTCCATGAGAAGGAAGAAGGAAATCATGACGACAATAGTTATGAGGAATGGAACAAACTTCTCGATGAAGGAGTTAAAGAAGAGCAGCAACAAAAATAGTCACCACAACAACCACGACAACAACAACCACAACCACAGAAGAAACAATAGCAAGAAGGAATCAGTGATATGGACACTTCAAGCAGTCACAGTTCACCTAGAGGCGAAGACAAATCTTCACAAAGTGGGGAGGAAGATACTCAGTTGATAAGATCTTCACAAAAGGTTGGGCTCCCTGATAGGTATAGAGACTATGCCCTAATGAGTAGTATTTAAAATGTCATAGAACCCATGATTTTTGATAAAGTCAATGAACATGATGAATGGAGAAATGCAATGGAGGAATAATATGAATCTATAATGAAAAATAATACTTGGAAATTCACTGAATCTCCTAAACATAAAAATCTTATTGGATGCAAATGGATATACAAACCCAAATTTAAATCAGATGGTAGTATAGACAAATGTAAGGCTAGACTAGTGGCAAAGGGGTATTCACAAACATAAGGTATTGATTATGCTGAAACATTTGCACCAGTAGCTAAATTGAATACTATCATATTGTTAATTTCTTTAGCTACAAAGTATCATTGGAAGCTACACCAATTAGATGTTAAATATGAATTTTTGAATGATGAGTTAAAGGAGGAGGTTTACCTTAGTCAACCTGAAGGGTTTGTGGAACAGGGGAAAAAACACTTAGTGTGTAAGTTAAATAAAGCATTTTATGGACTAAAACAGACACCTAGGTCATGGTATGAGAAGATAGACTCTTTCTTTCTTCAACAGGGTTTTATGAGAAGAAAGAGTGATCCAAATCTACATACCAAATTTGATGAGTAGGGGTATATAGTATTGATTTCCTTATATGTTGATGATTTAATAATTACAGGAAATGTAGGGAAATTAATTGATGAAATCAAGGAGCAATTGTCATAATTTTTTGAAATGAAAGATCTTGGTGAGTTACATTACTGCCTAGGTCTTGAATTTTGAAGAAATGCAGGCCAAACTTTTGTTTGTCAGAGTAAGTATGTCAGAGAATTACTTAAGAAATTTAAAATGGATCAGTGTAAATATTCTATTGTTCCCATGCAATAGAATGTGAAACTTTTTTGTGATGATGGTTCGAAGGAAGTGAATTCCACTATGTATAGATAGATGGTGGGTAGTTTGAATTATCTCATCACAACCAGACCTGATATTTCATATTTTGTGAGTGTTTTAAGTCAGTTTGTGGTGAAACCTCAAGAAATCCATTGGAATGCAGCAAAGGCGGTACTCAGGTATCTAAAAGGAACACTTGATTATGGTATTAAATATACTGATGCATCTAATGTTGAGTTGACAAGTTACTCAGATTCTAATTGGGCTGGCAATCCGGATGATCGAAGATCAACCAATGGAGATGTGTTTGGCATTAGATCTGGGGTTGTTTCATGGAGCAGTAAAAAGTAGCCTATTGTATCTGTCTTCTACTAAAGCAGAATATAAAGTCGTGTGTGCATCAACTTCTGAAGTTGTTTGGTTGAGAATATTTCTTCAAGATGTTGGAGAAGAACAAAAGGAACCTACAATGATCAAATGTGATAATCAAAGTTCAATCAAGCTGGTGAATAATCTGATTTATCATGCAAAGACAAAGCATGTTGATACTCGGTTCATTTTGTATTGTAAAACTTGTTAAAATGCTGTTGATATTTTCACAAAGCATGAAATAGATATTATGTATTGTAATACTTGTGAAAATACTGCTGATACTTTCACTAAGCCTCTTGGAAAGATTAAGTTTGAGTTGTTTAGGGAGATTTTAGGTGTAGAAGTCAATCCATTCTCCATTAAGGGGGAGACTTGGAAATAATGGAGCAAGAGCTAGTTACGTAGCTAATCTCTCCTAACATTTAATGTAGATCCTATTTATCTGTGATATGTTGTAACCACCCAAGTAGATATGGTTTCCTATATAATGATGTAATCAGTCTTCATTCAATAAGATATTGTGAGTGTAGCCTCATTGTGTGTTGTTTATCATAAACTTAAGTTTACATAACTATGAATTTCATTCCAGAGTCTATGATACGTTCGCCACTACCATCGTCTTGAATATCAAAAGTACAACTAGTGATATTCAATAATTGACCATCGAAGTTGATTCCTTCCAACAAAAGATAATAGAAACTTGACTATTCATTTCTTTGAATACCAGGAGTTTAACTAGCAGTCATGGCATTAGAGGTAGCATTGTGACCTATAAACAAATGATTAATTTTGGAAGGAGAATCAATGAAATACATGAGATAGTAAGAAAAAGTATTACCTCTTGATATACCAAGCTATGAGATTGAGGATACAAAACCTTGTCCAAAGCCTTCTATTATACCTCCTTGTTCAAAGTCCCCTTCTTTGTATTCGCTGCAACCAAACACAATATGGTGAACTAACTAAGAAGAAAAGGTATGGTATGAAAGAATCCCTATGGTGGAGTAATCACCATGAAATAGAAGTATTGACACTGAGAGATTTAACGTGCAATCATCTTGTAATTAGAGGAAAGGGAAGGATCATAGATTGGAGCTAACTAATTATAGAAATTATTATAGGGAATGTAGTGTGTCAATATAAAATCACTACCGATGTAGAGAGTTGAATAATAAGATAAATACGACCTACCAATTTCTATCATCATCATGAATTCTCCACTTCTTGCAATTACTAGATCCTAGATTTGTTTCATTTTATCACATAATTGAGCATCCTTTATAACTACAGACATCTGCAGCCTTTCAACCTTTCTTGATTACATTGCACTACTTGTTTAAGTCATTAAGTGGGTGTAATGTTTCCTGGAAAGAATAGGGAAAGTGGTAAATCTTTATGCACAAGATCTATTCTCAATCAAAGAAAAAGTCCATGCATATACATTGAAAAATTGGATACGTGTTGCATACATTGCATCAACGGTAATATAGAAAGAAATAAAAAATGAATAAGAAGGAGTTTGCGAGAAGAAGAAGGAGATGCAACTGATTTTCCATCCATGCCTTGTTTACAACTTGAGTGATATTTCTAAATAAAAAAATGAGGAGGGCTTGGCAAGAGGGTGAATGGTTTAATCCAAAAGGGATGCATTGCATTTATCTTATGGGCTAACTCCATATAAACTATGAGAGATGGTATTGCATGGGTGAATGGAAAATCAATATAATATTTTTATTATAATATAAAAATAAAATGTTTTTATTATAAATATTAAAGATTAGATAATGGAATAAAATAATTTATTTTTATAGTTGTTCTCGTCATGTACCCCAATTGGATGGGAAAATTTTTGGGAACATGGAAGATTTTTGGGAGCTACAACATCAAAGAAATGGGAGCTTAAAGAAAGAGTTTATGAAATAAAGAGCTTTAAATTAAAATTATATTTATAATTTTTAGCATTAATTAGTACCAATTTTCATATTATTAAATTAAAATGTAAATACTTTTGTTTCATTATTACAAACACATATTTTATTACAAATATTTTTATTATATTTATTCAAAATATCACTACAAAACAAAGACTAAACTACACGTAAATATTATTTCAAAAATTATTTAAATAAAAAAACTTAATAATACTAGTTTTATAGTTGTGAATATGAAAAACTTGTATTTTTTTGCTTGAAGCCCAGACTAAACATGGAAGTAGAATAAATCAATATCATGTTCATGACAAGCATTTGTTTCACTCTGTTGTTGCTATCAACCAAACATATCATTGACTTTTATTGTATTTTCATATTACAAGAGTAGTATTATTTAGCCTTTTCCAATTAGAACAAGAATGATGCTTCAAATTTACAAAGATGTTTGAAGTTTATATATGTAAAGTTTAATTTTAAAAAGATGTTAAAATTTTAAATATGTATTTTGTTTTTCATTTTCTAATGGAATCTCTATGGATATTAAAGTTTCAATATTGTGTTAAATATATTCATATAATTATTAGCACAAACTAAATTAGTAATTTAGATATTGTAGTTGTTCCATATTGATCTTCAAACTTATTGAAATACAATTTAAAATATATCATTATCTCTATACATTGTAATCTAAAAAAAATGTATTTTTTTAATATATAATATCATAGTTCTTAATGTTTCCTACAAATAAAACTAATGCAACATAGTTTATTTTACATGACAATATAATATAAGTATTATTATATGAAAAAATAATCATTAATTTAAGCAAAAAAATTAGAAATATAACAAATTTAATATATGTCATCATGCATGCATGATATTTATATGATAATATGTTTTCTCTAATATATCATCCACTCTCACCCTCATATATATATGAGGGTGGGGTTGGGGTGACTGTATATTAGAGTATATGAGTGTGGGGTTGGGGAGATATATTAGAGAAGGTGGGGGGTATATTAGAGAAAACATATTATCATATATATGAGGGTGAGGGTGAGGGTGAGGGTGAGGGTGGGACAATATATAAGAGAAAACATATATGTGTGGTCTCTTGTCGTGCTCCTCTGGAATGAGTTGAGACGACTTGAGATGGTCTCATGTCAGACTCCTATGGACTTAGTTGAGTCGACTTGAGATGGCTCTCCAGATGGTACTCCTATGGACTTAGTTGAGTTGATCTATTGAGAGTGACGTCCTTGTGATTGAGCACAGGTGGATGTGTCTTTAGTGGCATAGCACTAGAGGATGTGTGATATCCCTTGCTATATTTTGAGAGAGTAAGACGTTGGTAAAACCCTAATTGTGTTGTAAAGGTTTCAAGTGGGCCCTGCCATGTAAAGATAATTAATATTGTGTCAAAGATTAATTATATTATTTAGTTGTACAAGTCGGCCCTATTGTGCCAAGTGTCTTGTCTATTGGTTGAGTTAAGTTTTGTATTTATAAGAGAGGAGATCCACATTTTAGATCACTCATCTCTCCCACTAACTCAACGCATGGTCTGAAATTGTAAAGGGATAAAGTGAGCACTCTTTCCTAGGCACCTTCCTTCTTGTTTATAGGAGCACCCTATTGTGTGTTAGGGTTTGTCTTGAGGGCCACCTTTGTTGGCACCTCTATTCTCGGTGGAGATAGGTTCTTCTCTTGGCAATATAGCAATGGTATTACTGGGCTTTTCCCTTGGTTGAGAAGGATTTTCCCAAGATAAATTATGGTGTCTTTTGTGCATGGTTATTCTTCTTGTGATCTTGGTTTACTGTTATTGCAGTGGTTATGGTTCAAGATAATGCTAAACAAAAATAAACTACATGTGCATGAGATAATCTTTAAAAGGGCTCCACCCAATAAGTAAACTTCTTGACTTCCCATCTCCATCCAGCGGCCAATTTTTTATCCATGGTTCAAAAATAGCTCTAGCATGAGCCCCGTCCACCATTGTTTCCTGAATTAATATGATATATGGCTTGTGGTTCTAAATGAGTCGTTTGAGGGAAATATTTTTACAGACGGCCCCAACCCCTCTCGCATTGAAAGAGATGGCTATAATGAGGGAACCCTTTAATGTATTTCCTTTCTCCAAGGGCCCTAACAATGGTATTTTGTTTTCCTTTCATGGTATCTTTTGGAGGTTGTGCCAGCTTACCCACCTGTTTGGAGATGAACGCAAGGTCGAAAAAAAAAACCATCACCCAAGGCAGTCGGCTCCTCACCATAGTTCAAAACGTTGAGTTCCAATATTGCACACGTCCGGGTCGACAGAGAAAACCTCAGCTTGTCGGGAAAGGAGAGTCAGTGTGATGGTGGAGCTACATAGTGAGACAACCCTGCCTCCATATTCATACAAAAATGCATAGGCACGAAACTGCAGACCCCCCCACTCCGTGTAATCACGTGTTCATGGAATAAATTTTATTAATATAAAACATTATTTCCTTAAGTTTTTAATATTATTATTGGGATAATTTAATTTAATATTTAATTTATTAAATATTGAAAAGAGATACGTTAGGGTTTTGTTAGTAATCGGAGTTGAGGAAGAAATGGTGTGGTGTATAGTGATGATCCTTTTGAAGGACATACTATCTTCACCAAGAGCTCAATTTTTGAGGGACAATTTATTTTCACCAAGGTCCCAATGATGTTTGATTCCCGAGGGGAAGTCAAGTTTTCTATGGCATGAAGAGGTGAAAATATTTTTGATGGGAACCTTGTAAAATTTAATAAAAAATTAGACATATAATAGAAGTGACAAGGAACTATAGTTATGGGAAAGAGGATAGGTGAGTTAGAAAACTGGAAAGAACATTTGTTATGAATCAAACAACCAAAATAGTATAAAGAGAGAGAAGTAACTCCGTTCCTTAATAAATCCTTAATAAAGAGAGAAAAATTAATTTGAAGCCTCTTTGAGGAGGAAAAATCCTTTTTACAATAGGAAAAATCCTTTATATAGTAGAAAAAATGTACAAGACGAGATAACTCTAAGACTAGGAGACAAAAGGTACAATTACAATTAAAGTGGCTAGTCGAAAAAACTAGTATAACAATAGAAATGTAATGAGTCAATATCTAGGGATTAACATGGGGATTTGTGTTTAACATAGGGATTAACATGCCCCTCCCCTTCAAACAAGTGTTTCCCTTAACACTTGATTAGCTACGGATGTTTTTGCATGAATAATTCACCTTCCCATGTCACTTATTTTATCGGTAGGTTCTTCCACTTCCCATGTCACTTATTCTATCGGTAGGTTCTTCCACTTGATGAGGTACTCAGTGATTTTTTTATTTCACTGACGCTTAATCCTAGTTTCAAGGATTGTTTCTCCTTCTAGTATGATTTTTCCTTCTTCATTAATCTGAAGTAAAATAGTTTGCACTGAGTTATTGTCCTCGATTACCTTCCTTAAGCAAGAAACATGGAATACTAGATGTACATGTGAAGATGGAGGTAACTATAATTTGTAATCCATACTTCCAATCCTTTGCAACACCTTATAGGGACCATAGTACTTGGGTTCCAATTTATTTTTCTTCTTTTGCTTCTTAAGGAACATTTGTTTGTATGGTTGTAGTCTCAAAAATACCCATTCCCCCACTTCAAATACCTTTCTTTGTGATGTTGATATTCTTGTTGTTTCATCCTATTTTGTGATGTAACCAAGTTTTCCTTCAATAGTTTGAGAACCTTTTTTTGGTTCTCTATTTCTTTGTCCACTGCTTGAACCTTCTCTTTCCCTCCCAAATTTGATGTGATGGGTGGAGGATAATATCCATAAAGTTCCATGAATGGGGACATTTTTATGAAGTATGGAAGGATGTGTTGTACCACCATTCCTCCAAGGGACACCAGTTGTTCCATTGTGTTTGTTTATCATATGTAAAGAAATGAAGAAACCCTTCTATAATTTTATTCACAATCGCATTTCCCCCATCAGATTGAGGATGGTAAGAGGAGCTATGAATCAAATGAGTACCCAAAATAGAAAATAATTTTGTCCAGAATTTTTCAATGAAAATTGAATCTCTATCACTTACAATAATATTAGGGATTCCATGTATCTTATGAACTATTTCCATGAAATCTATGGCTATTGTACTTACTTTAAAAGGATGAGAAAGACATAAAAAATGGTCATACTTTGTGAGTTAATCCACTACTACCATGATGTCATTATTTCCTGTGAACTTATGTAGACCTATCATAAAATCCACTAAAGCCTCTTCCCAACATTGACTTGGTATGGCTAATGGTTTTAGGATCCCTAGGTTCTTGATTGTCTCTCCCTTATTCTACTAGTGGACCACACATTTCCTCACAAAATTATGAACATCATTTTTAATACCTTCCTAGAAAAATCCTTCTTGATCTTTGGTAAGTTTTCAATAACCTTGAATGTCCTCCTATAGGAAAAGTGTACAATTCAAAAAGGACCTTCCATTTGAGTTGGTAATTATTACACAAGTATATGTGATCCTGATACCCCAATAATTCATTCTTCCACACAAATTTATCTAATGCACTTAGGTCCCCTTGTAGTTGTTAAATGATCTTTCATACCTTCAGATCTTACTTCCATTATATTATTTCTTCTTCCACCCAATTAGATTGTGAAATGGAAATAGCACACAGTAAACCCTCTATGTCTTTTTCTTTCCTTGAAAGTGCATCTTCCATGATATTGTGTTTCTCCTTTTTGTAGATAATTTCAAAGTCATAACCTAGAATCTTTATAACCCATTTTTGTTTCTCTTCTAAATATGATCATTGTTCCAATAATTTATTCAAACTATAATGATATATTTTTACTTTGAAGTGTTTTCCTATTAGGTAAGGGTACAATTTCTTAATTTCATGTAATAGGGCCAACATTTATTTTTCATAAATGGGTTTGAGTAAGTTATTTCCTTTAATATGGTTTCTTTCAAAGGAAAGGGACCTTCCTTCTTGCATCAAAACTACGATGATTCCATGGTATAAGGCATCAGACTCCATAATAAATGTTTTTGTGAAGTCAGGTGTGGATAGGAAAGGAGGTGTACACATAGCCTCCTTAAGTTTTTCGAAATATTTGGTTTCTTCTCGAGTCCAAGAAAAATTCTTCCTTGTTTAACAAAATTTTCAAAGGTGCTCCTATTTGAGCATAATTATTGATAAACTTGCAATAATAGCATGTCAATCCTAAGAATCCTCTAATTTTCTTCAATGTTTGGGGAATTGGCCATTCCATCATAGCTTTAATTTTTTTAGGACACACTTTGACACCTTCATGAGACACAATATGACCCAAATATTCCACTTCTTGAAACCCAAAGGCACACTTGGAAGGATTTGCATATAGTTCTTGATCTTCCAATAGTTTTAAGATAGTGTCAACATGGTGTGTTATCTTCCCAAGATTTGTTGTATATTAGTATATCATCAAAAAATACTAACACGATTTTTTTGAGGAAGGGTTTGAAAATAGAATTCCTCAAGATTTGAAATGTTGAAGGTGCATTAGTAAGGCTTTTGAAATGTTGAAGTTTCATTAGTAAGACCAAATGGCATCACCAAAAACTCATAATGACCTTCATGTGTTCTAAAGGATGTTTTTGGAATTTCTTCTTGCCTCATTTTGATTTGATGATATCTAGAACGAAGATCCAACTTAGTAAAGAAAGTTTCTCCTTGCAATTAATCTAATAATTCATAAATTGCATGAGGAACCATCTATAATTTGGACACATATGCCATGAACCTTCCTTTTCTTAAACCATCATCACTGATGTAGAGAAATCACTTTGGCTAGGTTGAATGATGAACTTTTCTTGAATCATACACTCAATCTCACTCTTTTGTGCATATGGGTACCTATAATGCCTAATGTTAGGTGGTACACTTCCTGGTTACAAATGAATAGTATGGTCATGATCTTGAGTAGGTGGAATACCCTTCAACATATCTTCAAATACTTTGGAATGATTGTCGATAAATTTTTGGAGATACACTAGAGAAGAGGGTCTAGATGTTTGAAAATCTAGTGAGAATAATTGTGAAATTACACCATGGTATCCCCTTTTGAGGGATTTTATCATATTTTTAGAGCTTATCACTTTAGATGGTTTCCCTTGGATACCTCTAAATTCAATTTCCTTTCCTTCTGAGAAAAATATCATGAACATTTATTGAAAATTAAGAGTCATTGTTCCAAAGTATTATCACATTAGACCCCTAGTACAATATCAACAACACCCATTTGGTACCTATTGGGTTGTTATATTCTTTGCAGTGAAATTCGATGTGGAAAGAAAACAAGTGAAATTTGAGGTTGATCGATGGCAAGTTGAAGTCGAGATGGATCGACAACAATTCAAAGGTCAAGGTCAGTCGACTAGGTAAATTCAAAGTCAAAAGTATCGACAGAAAGTCGACCAACAAAGAGGTCAAAGTGTGGGAGTGAGACGAATGATTAAATACGGAATGAAGGCCAACTGGTAGTCGACTGGTAATATGACTTGGACTCAAACTATAACATAATCCTGATATTTATGATATTTGTAGCCAATGATCTGCATGGATCTACAACCATTTTTGGGTGCCATTTGTTTAGGGGTTTTACTGATGTAAAGCCTATAAAGAAGTGTGTTGTAAGGTTGTAAAGGTTGATCTTGAATCTTTAGATTATGAATGGATAATTGCTAAGATTCTGTAATTTTAGAGGTTGTTGGTCATGAATATGTAAGCCGAATTGGCTACAGGTTTGTTCTTGTGTAAGCAAGAGGGTATGATATCGATTGTGTCTTAGGCATGGACCAAGGTTAGATATGTGACCTTTTATTCATATTGAATAAGAGAACAAGAGAGAAGAACGCTCAAGGAATGTTGGTTTTCCTAGTTTGGGTATCCAGGGTAAAATCTATGTGTATTATGTGTTTGCTTTGTCATTTACATTCTTGATTAAATTCTTTCTCTCTTCTGCTAGGTTTAGTGTGGAAGTTTGTTTCATTTCCTGACATTTGGTATAGCTTCTTTAATCTTTGACATGTGGTATTAGATCTTGATTTACCAATCTTGAATATGAGAGATAAACCATGGGTACAATAAGAGTCATTAGTCATAAATTGTGTTAAAGTTCATGGTAAAGAATGGTGAGCAGCTCAAGAATAGAGATAGAAAAAGTCAATGGTCAAAATTTTGAGCTTTGGAAGATTAAGATGGAATATCTTCTTGTAGATCAAGAATGATGGACAATGGTTTGTCTAGTTACCCAGCCGACAGGCATGTCGATGGAAGAATGGGAGAAACTTGAAAGAAGAGCAAGAAGTATGATTAATATTTGTCTTACAGATTCTGTACTACTAAATGTATTAGGTGAATATTCAGCCAAAAAACTATGGGAAAAGTTGGGAAGCTTATACCAGTTGAAATATATGGTAAATAAGTTGTTTCTCATAAAGAAACTGTATCTTTTGAGGATGAGTGATGCCAGTTCAGTTATTGAGAATTTAAATGAATTTAATACCATTTTAAGCCAGTTATCATCTATGGATATTAAAATCACTAAGGATATCTTACTCATGGCTATAGGGAGTAATACAAACACATTAGTGCTAGAATACATGGTTGTTTCTCTTCTGTCAGAATAAATGAGAATAAATAACATGGAAGGATTGACCAAAGATGCTTTAGTGGTGAGAGGTTGACTGGTAGACATAGATAAAGGAAAATTATTCGATAGAAAGTCTAATTCGAAGGTTAGATGTAAATCCCTGGTTCAATTGACACAAAGATGCTGGAAATGAGGTAAAGTTGGGCATTACAAAAAGGACTGCAAGATGAAGGAAAAAAAAGTTAGTACTGGATCTGATGAGAAGCATTCGACTAAGAGAAAGATGAACCCAGACAAGGGAGGTGATGTGTATCTAGCATTGACTAGTACACAATCGTATCAAGATGCTTGGTTCATCGACTCAAGAGAATCCTATCATATGACACCACATAGAGAATGGTTCTGCGAGTATGAACGATATCATGGAGGTGATGTGTTCTTGGGGGATGACTCGAAAACCAAAATTTATGGACGAGGAAGAGTTCGATTGATACTATAGGATGGGAGGAAAAGAACCCTTCTAGGTGTGCTACACATTTTGGGTTTGGAAAGAAACCTAATATATGTCAACATGATGAATGATGCAGGAGTCCATTATAATACCCCAAGGATGTGCCCCAATTATATTATGAATTGTAATTATGTTTATAGGTTGGTGAGCCAAGTGTATATAAGTTGGTGGGATTATGTGTTTATTAGGACAGAGAGCCTAGGATGCTAAGGCCAAGAGCCTGTTTTGTATATGTAATTATGAAAAATCATTAATAAAAAATATAAACATCGATGTGTGCAGACCAACCACAAAGAAAGAGTGATGGGGGATTAAGATTCCACAAGGTGGGTAAGGGAAAGGGGGTTGAAAGGTTGGAAAGAGGGTCTAAGATTAGGGGCTTAAGTCCTTGAGAATAATAATTTATTATTATTCCAAAGTTGTGTAAAATACACGTTTTTTTCCAAAGTCCTGGGAGAGGTAACGTGTGCAAAAGGAAACACATGTAGCCCCAGGAAGACAAGTGTCAACTTGGGTGCTTGTAGTTAAAGTTGCAGAAATCATCCGTGTTGGGGGTTTGCCCCTGTATTATGTCATCCTTCGCCTGAGTTTGCTGGGATCGGGGACGTCTGGACCATTTTTCCTCTACGTCTGCCTCTGCATACCCACGCACAGTGAAGGAAACCCTCACGGGAAGATTGTTCGTTGTCCATTCTTCCATCCAGATTCTGAACCTGTTTTGCGTCTACGTCTGCCTCTTCATAACCTCGCACATTTGAGAAACTGGTGGGAAGGGAGAAGATGACCTGTGTGTCATGTGAACCCAGTTTTATCCACACTGCAAATATGAGTTTGTGCTTAACCGTTTGGGTTGTTGTCCTGTGTATTGCCTGAGTTGTGTTGCGTCTTAGTGGGACTATTCTCATTTTTGGATGTCCATGCCAAAATTTACCTGTAGCTACTGTCGCTTGTGAGTTAACCGAATGTTGTTGATGTGCTATTATCCTTACCTTGTGGGAATTGAGTAGTAATTGGTTGAAGAAGTAGGTTGCCAGGCCAATGGTAGAAGAGGCGAGTTTTCAGACCTGTGAGAAGTTCTCTCCAGGTGAGAGAGTTTTTTGGGAAGTGGTTTTCTCCTAGAGAGAGTCCAACACCATCTACGCAGCTCTAAGAATTCTTGATCTAGAATGTTGTCGATACCATGAGAGGGAGGTGAAGCAACCAATGGACTGTTTGATAGTGAAGGTGTATACTCCCGGGTGGAACAGGCATGTGGGGAATGAGAGTCTTTGAGTAGTGGGCGTAAGAAGGCTCCTAGAGAGAATCCTTCCAGTGGAACTGTGCAATTTCCTATAACCTCATCTTAGTATAGGATTCCCTTGCCCTGGGTGGAGCTTAGTCCCATATCAGGGGTGACCCACTACTGAGCATGATGAGAAACGTGGTCTAAGGCTGGTAGTTTTGTGGAAGGTCTACACGTAGTTGGTGGATTTTACTCCAGATAAAAGATAAGTATCATTATGCACTTAATTTATATGTAATGCATGTCTGTGATGCTTGTATGTTTTCATGTATTCTGTTGCATGTATGAATTTTTGTTAATTCTATTTAAGTCTCTATGGTGGAATTAAATCTATGTTAAATGTGTTAATTTGATTTAATACATATTATATATAAGTGTATATTCCGCAGTAGTGGCATTGCCCGACCTGTTGGTGGTCGGGGGTGTTACAAATTGGTATCAGAGCATGGTTACAACACTGAGCCTGGATGGACCATGTTAGTGGAAATTGAAGCAATATTTTCGGAAGGAGTTGTTGTCAAAATGGACAAAATTCAAGTTCTGACCCATGGTTTCAACACTGAGCCTGGATGGGCAGGATAATTTATCATTGGACTCAAGGTTTCAAGAGGAAATTGTGTTAAGAGGAACCAATTTTGGACCTCAGAAACATCCATGAGGGCCAAGAGGATTACCTTGGTCATGTTAAGAAGCTCAGGAGGACTAGCGGTGTCGTAAAACCACAACAGAAGTGGTTTTGGACAGTAGAGTAATGGGAACTATAGGATCTATTTGGAACAAAAGGGAAAACCCTTACGACCGTCAGATCTAGAGAGTGTACAGAAGACCCTTCTAAATGTTGAATTTAGGAGAAAGAGCACAGAGCTCTTAAGTATTTCAGAGCTTTCAAAGTTTAGGAAGAGTAGTGAGGTCGAAGTATCGAAAGGGAAGGTCCCTTTGTTTGGAAGGCGAACGGACGAAAATCTGTTCGGAAAGAGCCACGATCTGTTATGACTGTTGGATACGGGAAAGAGTGTGGGAGTTAACCCTTGAAGCCATTTGGACTTTGCGAGTTCAGCGAATTGGACAAGTTCATCGTAAGGGAGGTAAAATCCCTGAAGTTTTGAAGTCCTGAATTTAACTCTAAGCCTTAGATCTGAGGATGCCCAGGAAACATCTTGACCATTAGATCTATGAAGTAGATGATAGTCAAGCTACCCGAAATACAGATGAATTAAGAACCATTGCGAGATGGATGGTCGTGATCCCCTTAGGAAATTCACAGAGTAACGGAGTCCTTCGGTATCGTCAGTCTGAGAGAATTGAAAAGCTCAGAAGAGATAACGTTTTCAAGAGAAAAGGCGAGACCCAAGATAGTCGGGCTCACAAGAGGAACGAATGATGAGGCATTTGAACATCTACAAAACTCTTCCAAATCGTAAGAAGTTAAAATCTCAAGAGGAGGAGCAACAATAGTCATCATATCGGTTGTGGGAAGAAGCCTAGACCATTAGATCAGTGTCCAGGGAAGCAAAGGAGAAGCGCTGAGAAGGAACATATCCTAACCATTGGATCTAAGCATAAGGGGACGATATTTGTCCGATCTAAGGTAAGGTGTATGAGTGTTAACTTTTGTGTGCACCAGAGGGTTGACTAGCCAAAGTCTCGAAGTCCCAAAGCGAGTTAGGGACCGTTCATCACCAAGAGGGACAGGCGGTGCAAGATCCACAACCCCTGAGCGAGAGCTTGTGGTCAAGGAGAGTTTGAAATCACCTAAGTAGGTCCTGTCTATTGATCGCCGAGAGGGGTACATGTCAAATAGATCAGAGTTTTCTGGAAAAACACTTCAAGAGTTTCAATTGATATTTGAAACTCCTGAAGCCCATAGAGATGGAGACCCGAATTGAATCTGGATCGTAGATCCAGAAGGGCTCGTGGCGATAGATCGTGAACTTTGGGTAAAAGAGTTCCAGGAGGAAGAAAGCAGGGAAAGATGAGACCTATGAAGGCCGAAGTCCCAAATTGGATCTCGATCGTTGATCATGAAAGAGGATGCGGTTCATTGATCGAGTCCTGGTTGAAGGTTTTGAAGTCAATGAGAACCGTCCATCTCATCGTGACATTAAGACATGACCATTGATTTTGATAAGTGATCAAACACTTCTTAGCTTAGCACTTGGTCACCACCTGTGGTCATATGGAATAAAGAAACAAAGGGAAAAGAAGAGGCAACACTCAAATCAATAAGCCTGTGGGTTTCGTCTGGTTCAGACCTACATCAGGGAGGTACTGAAGACCTGGGAACTTTATGATAGGGTCCAACAAATATCTAAGAGCCATTATCTCAAAGAAAAGAGATTGTTGCACAAGAAGTGCATCAGAGAGGAAGAACAAGTTTTAAAGGATTATATATTTCTGCTCAAGGCTCATAATTGATAAAGGAATCCATGATTGGAAAGGTCTCGAAAAGAGGATTCCATATGTAATGGTTACATTAAAACCGAAAAAGTTCTAGAGATGTCTCCAGATAGAAGAAAGAAGGAAGAAGGTCAGGGATAATTATTTATTCTACATCTGATATTTTTCAGAAATCATTGGATCAGATGTTGGGTTCAATAAGCAACATGGAAACCCCAAATGGAACTCTTGTTTGGGGAAGACAGTTCAGGTGACAATATTTTCACATCAAATGTGAATGCTAGGTGGAGAAATCCATCTGCAATACATGATAATGGATGAACCATAAGTTCGTATGAAGATGCAAAGAATGGGAATAAGGAAGGAAGGTTTTATGGAATATTAAAGAGTTTGGAGATAACATGTGACATCTCCAAGGATTATCCCTATAGATTGGAGGTAACACCTCCATTATTTCTATCAGAATGCGCAGTGGAAGCATGGCATGAAGTCATCAAATATGGCATGACAAAATTTGAATATGCATGAGCTGAATTAGAGGAATCCAAATAATAATGGAATGCTGAAAATTAATATCAGCATAATATGTTATGGCAAATATGCAAAGTAGACAAGGAAAAACTTCTGGATGGATTTAAGTCCATGAATATCCTAAGATAATGGAAGAAGAAATCATGAGATAGATATCAAGCTAATAGGAATGCATGTCAACACTCCAGGAAGGAAAGCTAGAATAGTAGAGGATTGTTGATGCACTCCAAGGGTGTGAAGGTATTTCCATAAGAGCATGGAGATATCAAGTCAAGAATAATTTAAATGTGAAGTGAATTCTAAAGTGAAATCAATAAGGAACCAGGAAGAAGAAAACGGTTCTATGCATGGTTTTGAATGCAGAGGAGATGGTGCCTGACAAGAATCCATCTTAAGTGACACAGATCCATGAGTGACAACCCAAGAGGTTGGAGGTATCACTTGAATCTATGAAGGTAAGGTAAAAGAAGGAATTTCAGTTAATTCTATGAAGCTAGAAAAAGAGAAACGAGGAGTACAAGAAAACCTCAAGTACTCAAGTATTTCATCGAAAAAGAGCTGAAGAAGTTCAGTCCTGAAGAGTAACTGGATATTTAAGAATCTAGAGTCTATAAAACATCTTGGTGTGGAATTTGATTCATCCAAGTACGAGATTGGGATAGTTGGACCCAAGAAATTAATGAAAGTTGAAGGTTAATATCAGCTTAGTTTGGGACTATGAATGCAAAGGAAACCAAGAGTGATTTGGCTAGAAAGTGCTCAGGACAGAAATAGTCATGTACAGTGACTACAATGAAAGCACAAGAATATTCAGGAATCCAGGAAGAATTGTATACTTCTTGGACATCAAGGAAAAGTCTTATAGGGAGAAAGAATTTGTTGCAATTTCTATGGCAGCAAGTCTGTTATGGCTTGTTGGGTCAGTGATAGGAAAGAATGTTTGCATGTTTGCAAGTGTTGTTGGTGATTTTGTTGTTGCATAAGGAGGGAAGCAATAGAGAGATGAAGTGTTGGTTATAAGTTTGATAAAAGAAGCATGAAAGCTTCTACTTCCATCAGACTTTCAGGTAGTAAAAAATTTATTAATGGCAGTCATGCAGGTATGAGTTTTTATTACTCTTTTTGCATAACTGCTAAAAGGAAATTTAGGTAAGAATTTCCTCATCTAGAGTTATCTTATAAAATCACATGATTATATTATTTGAATGCATACCAATGGATGTGGTAAAGGCTAGAGGCATTTATTAATTCAAATCTTTTTAGCTTCTGAATGCACACACTGACATAGTAGAATGTCATGTTAATTTGGTTATGGAGTAATAACCAAAGAAGTAAAAGATAAGAACTTATTATAGGAGTGAATTCTAGTAATCTAGTCATGTATGAGACTAGGATATGGTTGGATATGGCAAGGTATGCATATGGAAAGGTTATGAACCACACAGGTACTAAAATATTCCTACCTTTAAATAAAACTTGGATTGCAACCTTTTTGCTGACACTAATGAACACCACATAATTATATTCTTGGTGTACTGTTCAGGTCGAAAAGGGAGGCATCCAATTAATCGAGTAGACAATAGGAAGTGTGTGGAGAATGTGTAAACACATTGGCTAGAATTCCAACTTATGGATGGTGAGATACATGACTTAGATGAAGAGCATTATGTAATTCAATGCAAGGTGCATTGAATAAGTATGCATTGAGAATTGCACTCATGCATAGTAAGTGATAGAATTGTCTATTAAAAGCAATAGTTGAATGAGTTTTGTAAGTACATGCATATATATTATTGCATGGAAATAATTGTTACTAATAGCTGAAATGTTGTTAACTCATGAAGTTGAGGACATTTCAGGGAGGGTTAGACATTGCAACAGGAAAGTTGCAAGTCAAGTAGTCACATGAGAATTGACTACAGGAAATTTTCTTGTTCAAAAAAAGAAGTAATGAACTTACAGATATTACTGTGAACATGCATATGCATAGAATGATGAGTCGTTCTATTTTATTAAATTGTTGGGTAATTGTGACTGAATTGCTAGGTGAAGGAAATTATAAGATCACTACATAAGAATTTGTACATATTTCAATTGAATATGATGTACAACAAATACTGACAATTGTTGGATGTATGCAAGATGAAGCATTACAGGAAAAATGGTATGCAATTTGGTGCCTATGGAAAACCACAAGGATGGTTGCATTCATAATATGGCAACAACCAAGATGAATTATGAAATAGAATTTAATGTTTTGGGGGAAAAGTTGAATTTCCTTTTGAACTAGTTGGAGTTCCTAAATGAATTATTGTTCCACCTCTTCCTCAGATTCAATCGACTCATTTGAATCATGTTCTTCATTCCTCAGATCAAACCGCATCGTCTCGGGATTATTCTCGGTCTGAAAAACTTCTTCAGGATCGGACTTACCTTCAACTTCTTTGAAGACCACATCTCGACTGTACATTTTTTTCCTTGATGCAGGATCCCAGAGCTTATATCCTTTCATTCCTTTTTATATCCAATGAAAATACATGTGACTGCCTTCTTGTCCAGCTTGCTCCTTTTTCCTTTGGGAACATGAACAAATGCGTCAAAGCTAAATACTTTGATATGCACAACACAAGGCTTCTTACCCAACCATACCTCACGTGGATTCGTTTCAACTAGCATCGATGAAGGAGAGATATTCACTAGATATATTACAGTGTAGACTACCTCCGCCCAGAATTATTGTGCAAGCCCAACACCATTGAGCATGCTCCTTGCCTTATCCATATATGTTATGTTCATTCTCTTGGAAAATCCATTTTTATATGAGGTATATGGTGTGGTATTTTGGCTTGCCATGCCACACTGCTTACTTAACTAATCAAATTATTTTCCATGGAATTCACCACCATTGTCAGTTCTCAACACTTTAATCTTCTTATCTGTCTGGTTTTCAATGAGAGATTTAAACTCTTTAAATTTCTCGAAAACCCCTAATTTCTTCCTTATGAAATATATACATGTCTTCCTAGAAAAATAATCTATGAAGGAGACATAATATAAGTGTTGGCCCTAAAGTATGCACCTAACTGCTAAAGGGTAGAGCTAGGCCACCTCAAATTTGGAATTGTTGGTTTTTTGATAAGTTGGGTTTTTTGGTTAGCTAAAGGATATGTTTTCAAAGATGATAATATGGTTGGAAAGGACACACAATATAAATGTAGGTTCTCTTTGGATAATGGTATGAACTTTGATGAAAATTTGGGGACATGGAAAGATAAACAAAGGAAACAACAATAGGAAATGCAATGAATTACCTGTTGTGAGAGAATTAAGACTTAAAATGATTTTCTAAGACTCAAATAAATATCTAGATACAAATCATCCAACAGGTTGCCAAATAATTTATCTTTTTACTACAAAAATAATTGGTTAACAGGTTGCATAGTAGAAAAAAGATGAATTAGGACAATAGCTGAAAGAAAAATGAAATGTACATTGCACACATCATAAAATTGCATCCAATATAAGATTAAAACACATACATATTTGAGTAAGAAAACACAGCTGTCATCAATATATATTCATCGCATAGAAATATTTACAATCATATGAGCAGGGACAACCACTTTTGATGCTTGAATCTTTTCCTTAAAATCTCAACCACCTCAACAATACAAAAATTGTCTATTTATCATTTTTGCATCAAATTTCGACCATTCTGAAAACTAAAGATTAACTTTGCATAACAACATGAACACAACTCTTTTACTCGAGCATATTCAACTGGGAACATAGTCTTCAAATATTTTAACTTAACTTTAACAAAAAATGTGGTTCATACAAAAAAAAAATGACCACTTATTGTGCTTTGACACTAATGTCTCGAACCTAGAACAACTAGACTTCTAAAAGTGAAAAATATAACTGATGTTTGCGCTAGATTAAAATAGTCCTTAATAAACTTTGATAGATGATATTGACTAGAAATATGCATGAGTACCCACATGTACTCCAACTGGAGACTAACTGGGAGATATCTTGATTAACTGGCATTATCCTCGGGTCCCTTCTTCCTCTTTGACAGCAGTAAACTTTTAACACTAGAATTTGGCGAATTTCTGGGAAAAAAGGCCTCAAAGGTCTCTTCGATTCTATCAAAGCGTGATAATAGTGTAAAATATGAGAGATTTTTTTTTGAATGGGCCAGTTCCCAACAAAAAAATCTTTCATTTATCAAAAAATCATTTCCATCTACTCGGGAGGCATGCCAGAAGACAATGACAAAAATAGGAAAAACAGAGCATGGAGAATTTATGGGAAAACAACCTCAAATGTCTCTTCGTTACTCTCAGAACGTAATACCTGTGTAAAATATGAGATATAATTTGTGCATGGGATTTTTATAAAAAAAACTTCTTTTAGTTTTCACAAATTTATCTCCATATGTTCAGGAGGCATGTTGAAAGAGAATGACAAAAACAGGGAAAAATAGAGTTTTTTCAGTTTCTCAAAAAATGTCCTGAAAGATCCATTCGATTCTCCCAAAAAATGATACTCGTGTAAACTCTGAGAGAGGTTTTTATGCATGGGATTGTTCTCAACAAAAACCATTTTTCTTTTTTCACAAATTCACCTGTAGCTGTTCAGAAGGCGCACCGAAAGACAATGACAAAAAAAGGGAAAAACAAAGTTTTTTCAAAACAAATGGTCAGCGCCTTTTGATTTTTCTTTTATAACCTCTGATACTTTCTTTGTAGCTTCTAATATTTATTTTCCAGAACTTTGTTCTATTGTTGTTAATCATGAATTTTTTTTTTTAATGCTTACACCCGGTGACTATCATGTGCTTGCTGGAAACTTTGTTCCCTTCATTTCCTCTTCATTTTGTAGTGGAAAATATCAGCTGCATTCGAGGGGTTTCCTCCTTCGTTGGGTTGGTTGATTTGTTTTTTCTGGATTGGGTACCCTTCATTTTGGAGGCCCTTTTCTTGTTTTCTTCTTGCTGGATTTCCTTTGATGAGCCATCGGGTTTAGGGGAAACCATCCCTTCTAGTTTATCTTCATGTTTTTCACACTCAGTCTGTCGATCATGTTGTTTTTCTTGTTCTTGTAAACCTACAAATTGTAAAAAGTAGTCCCACAACATCTCAATTTAACCCAAAGGGAAAATCACCAAAAGATATGAACATGAATTTTATTCTGATGTAATTTGCCACCTATAATTTTAATTCCCCGTAAAGTTGTGATAATGAGAATTGAAGGTGCAACTTGCACAATCTTAACATGAACTGTATAATGATGATTTTAGAGATGACATTTCGTGCACTGGAATGAGAATGAGCATGCAGGTGCCAACACAACACTTTCAAATATTTAAAATAATTTCTAAACTTTTAAGTAATTAAAACAACGTACTTTTACAGTATTTGCAAGAACAAGCCAGTTCTTGCAATCTCCATTTTTCTACACTAAAAAGGCCCTGTAAACCTATTATAAACTCATTAAAATATTTCAATATGACATATGTTATTAACCCAAATCAGAATGTGCAATAACCTTCCAAGAAAGCAAGAAAGCGGTGTAAAAAAATAGAAGGGTAAAAACTACTTAATCTGACTCATTAACCATGTAGAAGAAACTGAACAAAAATCAGGCTTAAGAGGATGTATAGGCTAATGGAGGGAAATATCATGGATGTAGACCTAAGTTCCAACAACGGGGATCCACCAAGTGAAGGCATTGTAACCAGGCCAAACACATCACTATGCACTAGTTCTAGAATCCCATTTTATCTTGTCACTCCAGATGGGAAACTCACTTGACTTTGCTTTCCATATATGCAATGTTCACAAAATTCAACCTCTAAATCACATTCAAGAAAACCTTTGACCATACATTTTTTTTGCATAGCTCGAATTCTGTTTTCTCCAATATGTCCCATCCTCTCATGCCATAGCCTAGTCGAATCGATTTATCATGTCTTGTCATTTCGGTTTGTACCAAATCAGCTTGAGTCAGGTCGATTTCAATCAAAGTCGATTCGACTTCAGAAGCAACGATATTGTTGCATACATTCGAGTCAACATTCCCTAATAACTTTTATAGGGTTCCAATCCGACCTCCTTTCATTAAGACCATTGCACCTCTGACCATATTGCATGAATCCTCATGAAACAGAGTATGCACTCCAGCATCACTCATCTTAGTGAAAGATATCAGGTTTCATGCCAAACCCATAATGTGTAGAACACCTGGAAGGGTTCTTTTCCTCCCATCCTGCAGTATCAGTTGAACTCTTCCTCATCCGACAATTTTGGTTGTCAATTTGTACCCCAAAAACACATCACCTCCATCATATCGTTCATACTCGAAAAACCATTCTCTATGTGGTGTCATATGATAGGATGCTCTTGAGTTGATCAATAAAACACCTTGATCCATATGAGTATTGGTCAACACCAAGTACACATCACCTCCCTTATCTGGGGTCGTCTTTCTCTCAGTTGAATACTTCTCATCGGATCCCGTACTGACTTCCATTTCCCTTGACTTACAATCATATTTGTAATGCTTGGATTTACCACATTTCTAGCATATTATTGTCTATTGAACTGAGCATTTAGATCTACCCTTTGACTTAAACTTTCTATCGTAGATTTTGTCTTTATATCTTTCAACCGGTCGACCTCTCACCACTAACACATCTTTGGTAGATCATTCCATGTTCATTCTTCTCATTCTTCTGGCAACAGAGAAGAAACTACGTCTTCTAGTGCTAGTGTGGTTGTATTACTCCCTATAGCCATGACTAACCTATCCCAGGAGTTTGGAAAATAACATAATAGGATTATACACTTCTCCTCCTCAATGATTTTAATATCCATGGATGATAACTGGCTTAAAATGGTGTTAAACACTTTTAAATGCTTGGTCAACGAACTGACATCACTCATTCTCAAAAGACACAATTTCTTTCTGAGAAAAAATTTATTTACCAGAGATTTTGACTGGTATAAGCTTCTCATCTTGTCCCACAATTTCTTGGTTGAATCTTCACCTGAGACATTCAACACTACCGAATCTACAAGACAAATCTAAATCGTACGTCTTTCTCTTCTTTCGAGTTTCTCCCATTATTTCTTCAACATATTTGTCAGTTGGGTATGTGGACAAACCACTTTCCATTGTTCTCGATCTACAAGAATATCTTCCATTTTAATCTTCCATAGCTCAAAATTATTTCCATTGAATTTTTCTATCTCTATTCTTGAACTGCACACCATTCTTTACCACGAGATTTAACACAATTTATGACTTACGACTCTTATTTTACCTAGGGTTTAGTTCTCATATTCAATATTGCTAAATCATGATCTGATATACTCGCCAAAGCATGACACTGCTCTGATAACTCACTTTTTAGGGAAGACATAAGCTCTGATACCACTTGTCAGGAAATGAAATACACTTCCACACTAAACCTAGTAGAGGAGAAGAAGAATTTAACCAAGAACGTAAATAACAAAGAAATTACACAATACATAGAGATTTTACCCTGGAAACTCAAACCAGGAAAACCAACATTCCTTAAGCGTTCTGCTATCTTGTTGACTTATTCAATTTGAATAAAAGGTTACATGTATAACCTTGGTCAACACCTAAGACACAATCAACATCACACCCTCTTTTCTGTGAAAAAACAAACCTATAGCCAATCTATCTTACATCTACAATGACCAACAACCTACAATTTACACATAAGTTCATTAATTGGCCTTTATGGACTTACACACGTCTCATTATAGGATTTAAAATGAGATACACTTCCACACTAAACCTAGCAAAGGAGAAGAATAATTTAATCAAGAATGTAAATGACAAAGCAATCACATAGTACACAGAGATTTTACCCTGGAAACCCAAACTGGGAAAACAAACATTCCTTGGGTGTTTTTCTCTCTTGTTGTCTTATTCAATCTGAATAAAAGGTTACATATCTAACCTTGGTCCACACCTAAGACACAATCAACATCATACCCTCTTACCTATGAAAGAACAACCCTCTAGTCAATCTGGATTACATCTATTTGACCAACAACCTATGACTTATACATAAGCTCATTCATTAGCCTTTACGACCTTATAAAACTCATCTTTATAGGTGCCCAAAAATGGTTACAGATCCATGCAAATCATTGGCTACAAATCATGCAAATCTCGAGATTCTGTTACAGTCGGCTCCAAGTCATATTACCAGTTGGCCTTCAGTCAGTCGCCACACGTCCACCTGTCGACCTCATGTTCATTGAACTCTTCGACTTGTTTTCAATGTCTTTACCATGTTGAACTTCCTCAACCTTAGACTTCGAATTTACCCGATTGAATCACCTTAACCTCTGACTTGTTTTCAATCCACCTCGACTTCAACCATCAGTCGATTCACCTCGACTATACTTTCACTTCAAATAGTATAACAACCCAACAACGCCAAAGATTGAGATCAAATAACTCCTTCATTTTCCTATCATATAGTGCTTGGTTAAATATTTATTTTCAAAGTATCGCTTAAGTTCTCTCCAAGTAACCTTCTTCTCATAAATGTGTTTCACTTGCACATACTAATCCCACCACACTGATGCTTTTCCCTTGAGCTGATAAATGGAAATTCACCATTTTGCATACGAGGAGTAATTTTGCAGCTCAAAGTATTTCCTCATACCCAACAACCATGTCTTTTCATATTCATCCTTCTTATGCTCACCATAAAAAGTAGGAGGCTCAATCTTATTCATTTCTCCCTATATCTCTTCCACCCCAGTCCTTCTCTTATGATTTCTGATAGAAGATGGGATTGAACTATTGCATTCTCTACCATCCAAATATCATGGAGAGTGATGGATATGCTTTTCAACACTTTTTGTTTTTCTTCCCTCAACATGAGACCTGTGTTTTCCTGGCCTAGTTGTCTCTATTTCCTTATCCATATTTTTCTCAATTTTGTCCAAGATTTGTAGCAACTTGATGTTGAATCCATCTTGTTCCTCATTGGATTTCATAAGCCTATCATTATCATTTTTATAACTTTGGACATCCGTTTGCAAACTTTTTATGGTCTCTACCAAGTTCATGCTCTCTTCTAATCCTTCCCTATGTCCATTGGATTTTTTAACTTCAATACCCATACCATCATTCAAACTTCCCATTTATTCATCCTGATTACAAGTTCTATGTGCACCTTCCATGATTTTAATCTTTGCGTTGATTCTGTCCTAAACTAATTACTTTTAATTCTACAAAAAGTGCATTCAAAAAGATTTGTTAGACTAATTAATGCAACAATTTTATGAGATTTATGTACAATTTGTCAGAATCCTTTCTTTTCTTTTTCTTTGGATAATTTTAACATCCAAATTCTAGTGTGCACACCCACACATCGCTATTTTTTCATGCATCACAACTCTATACCGCACACCAGTGGTTTTTCATGCAAAATAAACTCTGCACTACGTGGCACCAATACTTAGTGCACATGTTTATTTCATGTTGATATCTGGCTTATACAAGTCCAATGTTGAACCAATAGCTTTAATACCAATCTGTAATGTTCCCACCCCCGGCTAGACTAGGCCACGTTACCACAACCTCAAATTTTTTCACTATTATATTCTTTGTAGTAGCCCAAGCTCACTACTAGACCATGCTACCTCAAAAATCCTAGTGCACAGATACTACTTATAACACTTCATGTTACAAGTAGATTGGAATAACTATGCACAACCTTAAGGTATTGTGCCTAGACCCAAGTTGGGTATCGCTCTACGAGTATACTTATTTTATTACAATTATAACAGTGAAATAAATATCACAAATCTATTGTGTGCTTAGCCCTTCATAACACATATGTATTTTTTTAATATATAATATCACAGTTCTTAATGTTTCCTACAAATTAAACTAATGCAACATAGTTTATTTGACACGACAATACAATATAAGTATTATTATATAAAAAAGTAATCATTAATTTAAGAAAAAAAATTAGAAATATAACAAATTTAATATATGTCATCATGCATGCATGATATTTATATGATAATATGTTTTCTCTAATATATCATCCACCCTCACCCTCATATATATGAGGGTGGGGTGGGGGTGAGTGGTATATTAAAGTATATGAGTGTGGGGCTCGAGGGATATATTAGAGAAGGTGGGGGGTATATTAGAAAAAACATATTATCATATATATGAGGGTGATGGTGAGGGTGGGGAGATATATAAGAGAAAACGTATACGTGTGGTCTCTTTTCATGCTCCTCTGGAATGAGTTGAGATGACTTGAGATGGTCTCATGTCGGACTCCTATGGACTTAGTTGAGTCGACTTGAGATGGATCTCCAGATGGTACTCCTATGGAATTAGTTGAGTTGATCTATTGAGAGTGGCATCCCTGTGGTTGAGCATAGGTGGGCGTGTCCCTAGTGACATAGTACTAGAAGATGTGTGAGATCCCTTGCTATATCGCCAGAGATTAAGACTTTGTTAAAACCCTAATTGTGTTGTAAAGGGTACAAGTGGGCCCTACCATGTAAAGATAATTATTATTGTGTCAAAGATTAATTATATTATTTAGTTGTACAAGTCGGCCCTATTGTGCCAAGTTTTTTGTCTATTCGTTGAGTTAAGTTTTGTATTTATAAGAGAGGAGATCCCCATTTTGGATCACTCATCTCTCCCACTAACTCAACGCATGGTCTGAAATTGTGAAGGAATAAAGTGTGCACTCTTTCCTAGGCACCTTCCTTATTGTTTATAGGAGCACCCTATTGTGTTCTAGAGTTTGTCTTGAGGGCCACCTTTGTTGGCACCTATATTCTCGATGGAGAGAGGTTCTTCTCTTGGCAATATAGCAATGGGATTGTTGGGTTTTTCCCTTGGTTGAGAAGGGTTTTCCTAGGATAAATTCTGGTGTCTTTTGTGCATGGTTATTCTTCTTGTGATCTTGGTTTACTATGGCTAGTGCATTGTTGTTGCAGTGGTTATGGTTCAAGATAATGCTAAACAAAAATAAACTACATGTGCATGACCTAATATTTAAAAGGGCTCCACCCAGTAAGGAAACTTCTTGAATTCCCATCTCCATCCAGCGACCAATTTTTTATCCATGATTCAAAGATGGCTCTAGCATGAGCCCCATCCACCATTGTTTCCTGAATTAATATGATATATTGCTTGTGTTTCTAAATGAGCCGTTTGAGGGAAAGATTTTTACAGACGGCCCTAACCCCTCTCGCACTAAAAGAGAGGGATATAATTTGGGAACCCTTTAATGGATTTCCTTGCTCCAAGGCCCTAACAATGGTATTTTGTTTTCCTTTCATGGTATCTTTTAGAGGTCGTGCCAGCTTACCCACCTGTTTGGAGATGAACTCAAGGTCGAAAAAAAACACCATCACCCAAGGCAGTTGGCTCCTCACCATAGTTCAAAACGTTGAGTTCCAATATTGCGCACGTCTGGGTCGACAAAAAAAACCTCAACTTGTCTAGAAAGGAGAGTTAGTGTGATGGTGGAGCTCCATAGTGCCACATATCCTAATTTGTGAGACAGCCCTGCCTCCGTATTCATACAAAAATGCATAGGCCCGAAACTGTAGACCCCCCCACTCCGTGTAATCGCATGTTCATGGAATAAATTTTATTAATATAAAATATTATTTCCTTAATTTTTTAATATTATTATTGGGATAATTTAATTTAATTTAATATTTAATTTATTAAATATTGAAAAGAGATACGTTAGGGTTTGGTAATTAATCGGAGTTGAGGAAGAAATGGTGTAGTGTATAGTGATGATCCCTTTGAAAGACATACTATCTTCACCAAGAGCTCAATTTTTTAGGGAAAAATTATTTTCACCAAGTTCCCAATGATGTTTGGTTCTCGAGGGGAAGTCAAGTTTTCTATGGCATGAAGGGGTGAAAATATTTTTGATGGGACCCTCGAAAACTTTAACAAAAAATTAGACATATAATAGAAGTGACAAGGAACTATAGTTATGGGAAAGAGGATAGGTGAGTTAGAAAACTAGAAAGAACATTTGTTATGCACCAAACAACCAAAATAGTATAAAAAGAGAGAGAGAGAGAAGTAACTCCATTCCTTAATAAAGAGAGAAGAATTAATTTGAAGCCTCTTTGAGGGGGGAAAATCATTTTACAATAGAAAAAATGTACAAGACGAGATGACTCTAAGACTAGGAGACAAAGGGTACAATTACAATTAAAGTGGCTAGTCAAAAAAACTAATATAACAATAGAAATGTAATGACTCAATATCTAGGGATTTATCTAGGGATTAACATGGGGATTTATGTTTAACATAGGGATTTCTTTAGGGATTAACATGCCCCTCCCATTCAAACAAGTGTTTCCCTTAACACTTGATTAGTTGTGGATGTTTTTGCATGAATAACTCACCTTCCCATGTCACTTCTTCTATCGGCAGGTTCTTCCACTTGATGAGGTACTCAATGATTTTTTTATTTCACTGCCACTTAATCCTAGTTTCAAGGATTGTTTCTACTTCTAGTATGATTTCCCCTTCTTCATTAATCTCAAGTAAAATAGTTTGCACTGAGTTATTTTCCTCGATTACCTTCCTTAAACAAGAAACATGGAATACTAGATGTACATGTGAAGATCGAGGTAACTATAATTTGTAAGCCATACTTCCAATCTTTTGCAACACCTTATCAGGGCCATAGTACTTGGGTTGCAATTTATTTTTCTTCTTTTGCTTCTTAAGGGACATTTGTTTGTATGATTGTAGTCTCAAATATACCCATTCCCCCACTTCAAATACATTTCTTTGTGATGTTGATCTTCTTGTTGTTTCATCCTATTTTTTGATGTAACCAATTTTTCCTTCAATAGTTTGAGAACCTCTTGTTGGTTCTTTATTTCTTTGTCCACTGCTTGAGCCTTCTCTTTCCCTCCCAAATTTGATGTGATGGGTGGAGGATGATATCCATAAAGTTCCATGAATGGGGACATTTTTATGAAGTATGGAAGGATGTGTTGTACCACCATTCCTCCAAGGGACACCAGTTGTTCCATTGTGTTTGTTTATCATATGTAAATAAATGAAGAAACCCTTCTATAATTTTATTCACAATCGCATTTTTCCCATTAGATTGAGGATGGTAAGAGGAGCTATGAATCAATTGAGTACCCAAACTAGAAAATAATTTTGTCCAGAATTTTCCAATGAAAATTGGATTTCTATCACTTATAATAATCTTAGGGACTCCATGTAGCTTATGAACTATTTCCATGAAATCTATGGCTATTGTACTTGCTTTAAAAGGACGATAAAGACATAAAAAATGGTCATACTTTGTGATTTAATACACTACTACCATGATGTCATTATTTCCTTTGAACTTGGGTAGACCTATCATAAAATCCACTAAAACCTCTTCCCAACATTGACTTGGTATGGATAATGGTTTTAGGATCCCTAGGTTCTTGATTGTCTCTCCCTTATCCTATTTATGGACCACAATTTCCTCACAAAATGTTGAACATCATTTTTAATACCTTCCTAGAAAAATCCTTCTTGATCTTTGGTGAGTTTTCAAGAACCTTGAAGGCCTTCCTATAGGAAAAGTGTGCAATTTAAAAAGGACGTTCCATTTGAGTTGGTAATTATTACACAAGTATACGTGATCCCGATACCCCAATAATTCATTCTTACACACAAATTTATCTAATACACTTAGGTCCCCTTGTAGTTGTTAAATGATCTTTCATACCTTCGGATCTTACTTCCATTATATTATTTCTTCTTCCACTCAATTAGATTGTGAAATGGAAATAACACAATGTAAACCCTCTATGTCTTTTTCTTTCCTTGAAAGTGCATTTTCCATGATATTGTGTTTCTCCTTTTTGTAGATAATTTCAAAGTAATAACTTAGAATCTTTATAACCCATTTTTGTTTCTCTTATAAATATGATCATTGTTCCAATAATTTATTCAAACTATAATGATTTATTTTTACTTTGAAGTGTTTTCCTATTAGGTAAGAGTACAATTTCTTAATTTCATGTAATATGGCCAACATTTATTTTTCATAAATGGTTTTGAGTAAGTTATTTCCTTTAATATGGTTTCTTTCAAAGGAAAGGGACCTTCCTTCTTGCATCAAAACTACAATGATTCCATGGTATAAGGCATCATACTCCATAATAAATGTTTTTGTGAAGTCGGGTGTGGATAGGAAAGGAGTTGTACACATAGCCTCCTTACATTTTTTGAGATATTTGGTTTCTTCTTGAGTCCAAGAAAAATTATTCCTTGTTTAACAAAATTTTTAGAGGTGCTCCTATTTGAGCATAGTTCTTGATAAACTTGCAATAATAGTGTGTCAATCCTAAGAATCCTCTAATTTTCTTCAACGTTTGGGGATTTGGCCATTCCATCGTAGCTTTAATTTTTTTAGGACACACATTGACACATTCATGAGACACAATATGAACCAAATATTCCACTTCTTGAAACCCAAAGGAACACTTGGAAGGATTTTCATACAGTTGTTGATCTTCCAATAGTTTTAAGATAGTGTCAACATGGTGTGTTATCTTCCCAAGATTTGTTGTATATTAGTATATCATCAAAAAATACTAACACAAATTTTTTGAGGAAGGGTTTGAAAATAGAATTCCTCAAGATTTGAAATGTTGAAGGTGCATTAGTAAGGCTTTTGAAATGTTGATGTTTCATTGGTAAGACCAAATGGCATCACCAAAAACTCATAATGACCTTCATGTGTTCTAAAGGATGTTTTTGGAATTTCTTCTTGCCTCATTTTGATTTGATGATATCCAGAACGAAGATCCAATTTAGTAAAAAAAGTTTCTCCTTGCAATTAATCTAATAATTCATAAATTGCATGAGGAACAATCTATAATTTGGACACATATTCCATGAACCTTCCTTTTTTAAAACCATCATCACTGATGTAGAGAAATCACTTTGTCTAGGTTGAATGATGAACTTTCTTGAATCATACACTCAATCTCACTCTTTTGTGCATATGGGTACCTGTAATGCCTAATGTTAGGTGGTACACTTCCTGGTTACAAATGAATAGCATGGTCATGATCTTGAGTAGGTGTAATACCCTTCAACATATCTTCAAATACTTTGGAATGATTGTCGATAAATTTTTGGAGATACACTAGAGAAGAGGGTCTAGATGTTTGAACATCTAGTGAGAATAATTGTGAAATTACACCATGGTGTCCCCTTTTGAGGGATTTTATCATATTTTTAGAGCTTATCACTTTAGATGGTTTCCCTTGGATACCTCTAAATTCAATTTCCTTTCCTTCTAAAAAAAATCTCATGAAAATTTCTTGAAAATTAAGAGTCATTGTTCCAAAGTATTATAACATTGGACCCCTAGTACAACATCAACACCACCCATTTGGTACCTATTGGGTTGTTATATTCTTTGCAGTGAAAGTCGATGTGGACA
>ML824474.1:0-27234 GCA_009831015.1 Picea engelmannii | reverse complement strand
AAAATTACAGAATCTTAGCAATTATCCATTCATCATCTAAAGATTCAAGATCAACCTTTACAACCTTACAACACACCTCTTTATAGGATTTGCATCAGTAAAATCCCTAAAAAAATTGTAAATGTGTTGACCTGCACATAATAGATCTAGATAAACAATGATACACACATTTGAAGAGAGAATTGGAAAAAGAAGAAGAAGGAGAGAAAGAATGGAAAGAATTCTCATTAACCGTTGTGAATAATGAATAATTTACACATTATATACTCTGTATAAATCAATGAGTTCGACTTGAGGTGAACCAAGTCTCCATAGTGGTGGTTTATAGTGATCTGGACACACACCAGTAGTTACAGGAGTGAACTGCCACCTATTCTAGTCTCTCGGGCAGTTACGAGAGTGAACTGCCACCTAGTTGAGTTAACTAGTCAACTAGTCTTCAATTAACTAACTGAACATAAAGTAGTGAGGAGTTAACTCAAGGAATCAAGGCTAATGTGCCACTTTGGTGATGATACCAAGGCAAGGTCGAATTAGCATGGTGATGATCCCAATGTTGCATGGTGATGATCCCAATGCAACATCTAAACTCAACTCAACTAGTCAAACTGAAGTGTGAACTGAAAGAGAATATTCTCCAGGTGGAATATTCTCTCCTAAAACACAGGAGACTGGATAATGACTAATTGTGACTAATAAACAAATAAAAACCTTAGGAAAAAAAAATCCTAGGTGTGTGTGAAGTAAATCCAACACCCCCCTTGGACATCACTATGGTGAAAATAAATATTGGGTCCCGACAACGAGGCCATGTTAGGTACCCAAGTACAAAAGATACACTGAAAATAAAGTGAGGAAAGAGGGAAAACCTCATGGGAAAACCCCCCCTGAAGGTACAATGTATGTAAAAAAAAAAAAAAAGAACTACAGTTGCTAGGAAACTGTGTCCTTCACTCCAAGACGACCTCGCAGAGAATGGAATTTCTGCTCAGTGAAGGTCTTGGTGAAAATATTTGTCGTCTGTTCTGTTGAAGGAAAGAATTGTAAGTCGATGATACCCTTGTGTACTAAGTCCTAGATGTAGTGCATATGGATCTCGATGTGCTTCGTCCACTACCTCTGAACTGGATCTCTGCAGAACTTCAGAGTACTCTGGTTGTCACACCAGATGACAATCGACTGATGAAACTGAATGCCCAAATCAATGAGAAAATGTTGTATCCACATAGCTTGAATGGTTATGTTAACTACCCCTCTATACTCTTCCTTGGATGAAGATAGAGAAATGGAAACTTGCTTCTTGCTTGACCAACAGATAGGCCCAGAACCAAGATTGAGTGAGTAACCATATGTGGGCTTGCGATCAATGTTATCGCCAATCCAGTCAGAATCAGTAAAACCAATGAGATCTAATGTAGAGTCTGCTGCATAATGAATCCCAAAGGTTATGGTGCCATGTACGCATCGAAGGATATGCTTTGTAGCTTTCCAATGTAGCTCATGCGGCTCTTGCATGAACCTGGAAATTTCACCAACTGCATATGAAAGGTCTGGTCTGAAGTGTGTGAGATACAACAAGCTCCCCACTAGATGTCTATACAATGTGCTGTCAACCAATGGAGTCTCCCTGCCATCCTTAAGTTTGAATCCTGATAGGAAAGGAGTTGGAGCAGACTTGCAGTCTGTCATGTGAAATCTCTCAAGGAGATCTCATTCATACTTGGCTTGAGACAGTTTGATTCCTATTGCATCCTGACTAATCTCAAGTCCAAGGAAGAAGTGTAGCGGAACCATGTATTTCATCAAAAACCTATCATGAAGAATCCTCTTGACTGCAACTATCGCTGAAGTCGAGCAACCGGTGATCAACAAATCATCAACATACAGAACTAAAATTAGAAGTGAATCAACCATCCTGAACATGTATACATTCGGGTCTAATTTACAACGCACAAATTTATGTGACAATAGGTAGGAGTCCATATTGGAATACCATTCCCTCAGAGTCTTCTTGAGGCCATAAAGTGACTTCTTCAGTCGATAGACCAAAGATGAGTCCTGCATAAATCCCTCGGGCTACTCCATGTATATCTCCTTAGAGAGATCACCATGAAGAAATGTGTTCTTCACGTCCATTTGATGGACTTCCCATCCCTTGGCTACCATAATGGAAAGTGCCAATCATATGGAATCCATCTTCGCTACTAGAGCGAAGTTCTCATCATAGTCAATGCCATGAACTTGCTGAAATCCCTTGGCGACAAGCCTGGATTTGTATTTGCTAATATGTCCATCCGCTGCTTTCTTGGTCCTGTAGAACCATCTTCATCTGACAAGTTTCCTCCTAGAAGGAAGGGAAACCAGATCACAAGTCTAGTTCTCGAGGAGGGAGTTGTACTCCTCCTGCATGGCAGATTCTCAAAAGGGATTTCCAGCAGCCTTGCCATGACTGTGGATCTAAAGACTGAACCAAGAAAAGATGCCTGGAAGGCAATGGTTCAGTGGCAGTGAGTGCAATAGGAGGCTCCTTGAAATCAGATCGAGTCCTCCTAGTATCGACTGGATCACCAACAAGATCCTCTACATATTGAAGAGTAGTATGTGCCCACTTGGGCCTCTGCTCTGGCTCTGCGACTGCATCTGGATGATCTGACTTTGCATCCGACTGTACTAACTCTGAATCTGAATCTGAATCATATGAGTCCTCTGAATCAGAACTCTTGTTTGAAGAAGATTCGACATGTGCATGCTCATCATCTCGAACAGGTGGAAGAATGAAGGTGTCTTCATGCAGATGCTGAGGTGCATGCAAGACACTTTCCTCGAATTGGAAACTACACTCAATGATGAGTTGGTCTGAGGAAAGATCAACAAGTCGATATCCCTTCACACCGTCGGGGCATCCAACAAAAATGCACTCATTTCTCTGTGGATCAAATGCCTTCCTCTTTTTAGAGGGAATCCGGGCCCATGCACGTGAACCAAAAATGCGAAAGTGGGCCACTTCCGGTTTGAGGCTGCTCCAAGCCTTGTAGGGGGTCTTCTCCTTGACAGATCTATGAGGAGATCTGTTCTAGATGTATGTTGCAAAGTTAAGTGCTTCGGCCCATAGTCTCTGTGGTAGTGAATTTGCATGCAACATGCAAGATGCCATCTCCTTTAGAGATCTGTTTTTCCGCTCAACAACTCCATTTTGTTGCGGAGTGTAGGGAACTGTATGCTGCAACTGAATCCCCGCCTCATGGAAAAGATTATGAATCTCATGATTCACATACTCTCCCCCGTTATCAGTTCAGAGGACTTTGATCTTCTTTCTGGACCGTGTCTCAACCAAATATTTGAAATCTTTGAGGTGTTGAAAGACCTCGGATTTTTTCCTGAGAAAGTAGATCCAAGTAAAACGTGAGAAATCATAAAAAAAAATGAGAACAAACCTTGCTTTGTTGATCGATGGATGCGGAAAAGGACCCATGAGGTCACTGTGGATCAGATCTAAAGGTACAGAAGCTCGCTGAGACTTTCCTTTGATGAATTTCTCTTGAGGGTGTTTTCCGAGAACACATCCCTCACATACTCCCTTGGAGAAATGGATGTTTGGTAGACCATCAACTAATCTGTGCTCGCTAAGCTATTGCATGTATCTGAAATTCAAATGTCCAAACCTTTCGTGCCATATCCTACTACTTTCATCAACATGAGTAAGCAGTAAAGAAGAATTAGGTTGAATGAATTCATAAAATGTATACAATCTAGACTGATGATTTACCTCACCAGTAGCAACCCTGGAGTTGATTTGCATGTCGTATATGTCCACGGAATTTGGTGTGAATATGAATTTATTTTCGGTGTTGGAATTTGTCATCTGATACACAGAGAGAAGGTTGACAAAAAGCTTGGGAACATGCAACACATTCTCGAAGCTTCCCTTGGTGAGTTCAATCCTTCCTTTGCTGGTGACTTCGACAAAAGAGTTGTCCCGCATCAGAATAGGAGGACCTTTTCATGCATCTAAAGAAGAATAGACTACTTCTGAGGAAACCATGTAATGTGATGCTCCTGAATCTACGATCCAAGCATCGGGAGAGGAGTTGATTACAATCAAGGCATGGCTACAATTGCCTTTCTTGGAATTCAGATCTTCTGGCTTATTCTTCTTTGCACCCTCGGGGATGCGATCTCCAAGGTTGTTTTGTTGAAGTATCTGAGACATCAGATCTATTTGCTTTTGCATGCATGCAGATTCTGAATGGAATCCTTTGTGATAGTATGTGCATTTCTCTCCTTTCTACCCTTTTCTCCTTTGAATCCGAAGGCATCGGTGAAGGGTTTTGTGTACCCTTCCTTCTTCGTATGTGCATGAGATTTCCGCTTATATTTTTCTTTAGATTTCCGATATTTGTGGCTGCCATCATGCACAGTGAGTGCATACGCCCTTGGGCCTTTGATTTCTCCCATGTTAATGAGCTTGGTTTGCTCTTGTGTCATGGATTTGATAAAGTCCTCAAGAGAAGGCATCTTCCAGGTGGCTCCAGAGGTAAATTTGACAGTATGGAATGTAGATATGAATAATGAGAATTCAGTACCAATATTGGAGAGAATGGTGAGAACCATTTGTTTCTCCTGCTTCAATTTATCAACCCTGCAAGCTTTGAGTTGCGACAGTAAATCCTTGAATTTTGTAAATAAATCTTGGATATTCTTGAAGCTTTTTGGATCCAATGTGAGAAGCTCCACCTCCAGCATGTGTCCCCTCATCTCATCCTGTTTGCCAAATATCCCTTCCAATATGGTCCAGGCTTCATTGGGAGCCTTATAGGAAGATATATGAAAAAGGAGATCGAGAGAAATAAGACTGCAAATTGTTTCGAGTGCCTCATCCATGCGATTTAAGTACCTGGATTTTTCTATGGCTGATGTTGGCTCTGTATCTGTATTCATGGTTAACCTATACAACCCTCTGGATCGAAGATGTATGGCTATTTTCTCCTTCCATGCAAAATAGTTGTAAGGTGTAAGAATGAATTCTTTTTGGAATTCCATCTTTTCGCTGTCTTCGATCTTTAGTACCTGCAAAATTTTTTGGTGTAGCTTTTTCTTAGCAGTTTGTCGGCTCTGATACCATGTAAATGTGTTGACCTGCACAATATATATCTAGCTAAACAATGATACACACATGATCCAGGTGGATATTGGTGGCCACCCACCTATTCCACCTGGACCCCCACCATTGCTTCTTTCAGTTTTCCAGTTTCCACACAGTTTACTATTTTTAGCAGTTTTTCGGGTCCTGAACTTCCAGAGCCGTTTTGAGGCCTTAAACGATGTTTTTTGGGAAAATGGGGAGCAACATGGATCATAGATCATGTTGCTCACCCAAAAATTGTAGTACTCAGATAGATCTTTCTAATGAGGTATGGAATGCATCAAACGAAGATCGTATGCCAAAGTTACGTCCTCGGGAAGTTCATGTACCAACTTACCCAAACGGGGCCCATAGTCTTGGCGTTTCATCTCCTAGGGTTAGGTATTTGGATGTTTAGGGTTTTCCATTGTTTCTCAATAATAATAGGCCTTTGATCCTCATGGTAACATAGTTCAGAGGCCAGTAGCCGCCACATCTCTTCTCAGAGATAAGCTACTAGCACCCTAGCTAATTTATTTCCATTCTTTCTGTAAGCATATTTCAGTCATTTGTTATTAATGAAATGAAGTCTTATTTCTACTACATCTCTGTGTTTATGTGTATTTATGTATTTCATTGTGTTACTACATAAATCTGGATCAGTGGTATCAGAGAGGTTTGCTCATTCTCGATCCTTCTTTGCATGTCCCCAATGAGGTCAAGGTATAAGGAGTTGGGGCTCGATCTGGTTGAACCTTTGCAAGATCAACCTTGCAAACCCCGACGATTTACCATGGGGGAAGAAAAGAAAGATGAGGGAGAAGGAGATCCTATCAAAATGTTGCTCGAGGAGGCCCTCAAGAAACAAAGGAATGCGATGATGGACAACTTTGCCCAGATTCTTCAACGGATTCCCACTGGCGGCACATCGACATCCAACAACCACTCTAGAGGCGCCACTCCTTTTAAGGTACAAGTAAAATTTGACATTCCCATATTTGAGGGCCAAATAGATGCAGATGTTGTAGATAGATGGTTGAATTTGTTAGAAGGATATTTCTCGGTTCATGACTTTTTCAACCGAGAAAAAATTATTTTCGCACTCCTCAAAGCCGCCTCCCATGTCAAGGACTGGTGGGAAACCTACTCAGAGAAACAGGACGAGGGAGAACCCTCTCTGTTCTCGGCCGCACCCACTTGGAATTCTTTCCAAGGTGCCATCAAGGAACAATATTATCCCATGGGGAGCTATGAGGACAAATACATACAATGGATTACGCTACGGCTGCAAAGGGACCAAGATGTGCATGAGATGACGAATCTGTTTCATACCCTATGCACAAAGTTGGGTATCAAAGATTCAGAGAAACATTTGGTGTTAAAGTACCACAATTGTCTGCACAGATACATTCAGGAGGAAATGGAGTTCCTCGACATCTCCTCACTTGGTGTGGCATACCGATATGCTGCCAAGATTGAGCAGAAATTCAAACAGAAGAGGTGAGACTTTGGGTCTGCAAATCAGAAGCAAGGGAAAGGTACCCCTGAACCATAGAACAAAGGACCAAGATAGGGAGGCGTAGCCCAGGACAACGCACCAAAGCCACAAGCAAAGAAAAACACCACGAATCCAAAAAAGGACACAGGGAAGTGGTGTGAGTTCCATAAGAGCTCCACTCACAACACAAGTGAGTGTCGGGCCAAGAAGCCACTGGTAGCCGAGTTGAAGGCTTTTGAATCGGATGCATGCTTCGACTCTGAATCTGAACCTGACAAGGGGAATGATAGGGGGAAGCAGATTATCGATGCGGATCCCAATGCGACTGTTGCCACCACGAAGATCCAGAAGGAGGAACTAGAAGATCTTGAGGAGGTGGAGCGTCTCTTCCATTCCAAGATGTGGGTAACGGGTTCCCCATTGCAATTCATTGTTGACAATGGGAGCCAGAAGAACCTCATCTTAGTAGAGGTTGTGAAGCGGTTGGGCTTGCCGACCACAACACACCCACAACCATACACCATTAGATGGTTGCACCAAGGACGGGACCTTTGTGTCAGTCAACAATGTCGCCTTCTCTACAATATCAAGCCCTTCACGGATAAAGTATTATGTAACATTGCTCCTCTTGATGTATTATTAGGCCAACCGTACTTGTGGAAGTGACATGCTGTGTATGAGTCCAGGCCCCGTGTTGTTATTATCACTTTGGGCAATAAGATATACAGGATACCGGAGATAGTACCGCCTACCACCATCTCTTTGGTTACTGCAAAACAATGTAGTAAGCTCATTTCCAAAACCAGGAAATTTGTTTTCCTGATGATCCTCCCTCAGGGAAAGAGGAATATTGTGGCCATGACCTCTAGACAGGGCCCCATTGCATGAAAACAACAAATGCATAAGGTCGTGGAGGAGTACGAGGACATCTTCACCTCCCCCACAGGGGTGCCTCTACACTGCCAAGTCAAGCGCCCCATCGATCTGACCCCAGGTGTGTCGCTGCCCAATGGACCCATCTATCGGTGCTCTGTTCTGGAGAATGAAAAAATCAAGAGACATATTCAGGAGTTGTTGCAGAAAGGTCACATCCGGCCGAGTTCATCGCCCTGTGGGAGCCCGATCGTGTTGGTGCAGAAGAAGGATGGGACTTGGAGACTCTGCATTGACTATCAAGAACTGAACAAGATCACTATCCGAAATAGGTACCCGATTCCATGGATTGATGACCTTCTGGACCAACTCAAAGGGGCGAAATATTTCAGCAAGATTGACTTGAAGTCTGGGTATCACCAGGTACCAATCGAACCCTCTGATGTGTGGAAGACTGCATTCAAATCCAAGGAGGGCCTTTTCGAATGGTTGGTCATGCCTTTCGGGTTGACGAATGCCCCTGCAACCTTCATGAGTCTAATGGACGACATCCTCCGGCCATTCACCAACTCATTTGTAGTGGCGTACTTCAATGACATTTTGATCTTTAGCCAGAGTTGGGAAGAGCACCTCCACCACATCCAATAGGTCCTCCAAACGCTACGACAACACAAGTTGTGTGCCAATTTGGAGAAATGCACTTTTGGCATGACCCAGGTTCAGTATCTGGGATACATTATTGATGAGAAGGGGGTGCATGTGGATCTAGCAAATATCTAAGTCATTTAGGATTGGCCAGCCCCAACCACCCTAACAGAGCTCCATAGCTTTTTATGTCTTGCCAATTTCTACTGTAGGTTTGTGTTGGGATTCTCTCATATCACTTGGCCCTTGAGTCAAGTCACCAAGGGAGGAGATAAAGAAAAATTCTTTTGGTCTGAATCTCAACAGAAGGCGTTCCGGGAATTGAAGCATCACCTCTGCTCTGCACCAGTGCTCACATTACCAGACTTGCAAAAACCATTTGAGATCGAGACAGATGCCTCTGACTATGATATTGGGGCAGTTCTTACTCAACATGGGCATCTAGTGGCATATCATAGTGAGACACTTTCCGACACAGTCTGGAAGTATCCCACTTATGACAAAGAAATGTATTCCATTGTGCAGGCTTGTCGGCAATGTAAGCATTACATTTTGGAAACGTTCATCCACACAGACCACCGACCCCTGCAGTTCATACAGACACAAGGGAAGTTGCAGAACGATCACCATCATAAGTGGTCCACATACCTACAATAGTTTCATTTGACATTAAGTACAAAAAAGGTATCACCAATAATGTTGCAGACTGCCTCAGTCGACCACCCATCATGGCGCTAACCATTGTGCTCAACTCTTGTGGGCACGAGACTTCCGATTGGTTGCTTCTCTACACAAGTGATCCAAAATTCGGCCACACATACAATACACTCTTGGAGTGTAAGCAAGTTCCCAATTTTCACCTCCAGGATGCCCTGCTTTGTCACCTGGGACACCTTTATGTTCCTTCAAGCAAGCGTGCCAAGATGATTTGGGAGGCGCACTACAATCAGGTCGCTGGGCATTTCGGGGTCGAGAAAACCATGGCAGTACTGCAAAATTATTTCTATTGGCCGAACCTTCGACAAGATGTCGGGAAGTACATCAAGTCCTGCATTGCTTGCGCCATTGCCAAACCAACCATCAAGAAGCAAGGCCTCTCTACTCCACTTCCTATGCCTAGTCGACCTTGGGAATCCATCTCTATGGATTACATGTCGGGCCTTCCTTCTACTAAGCATGGAAATGACTGTGTTTTTGTGGTCGTCGATCAATTATCGAAGATGTCGATTATGATGGCCTGCAAGAAGAATATCACAACAGAAGCCACTACTAAACTCTTCTTTGAATGAGTGTGGGTACACTTTGGGATCCCACAGTATATCATCTCAGATCGGGACAATAGGTTCCTCAGTACATTTTGGTCCAACCTCTGGTCGATGCTGGACACCAAGCTCACCAAGTCCAAAGATTTCCATCCGCAAACTAATGGCCAGACAGAGGTCGTCAACCAGATGATCGTACACATTCTACACATGTACAATTCAAAGAATCCACACACATGGGATGAGAGCCTCCCCTATGTACAACATAGCTACAACCAGGCTCTCCATATCTCAACTAGCCACAACCCCTTTCAAGTGGGCTTGGGATTCCAACCACTATGTCCCATTGACATAGCCATGCCATTTGTGGCCACTCAGGAAGATTCAGCTCATGTCCAGTCCAAGGCTGACAAGGAAAACAAATTCATCAAGCACATTCAACACATTCGTCAACAAGTTCATGAAATCTTGGACAGATCCAATGCTAAGTAAAAGAAACGACATGATTGACATCGGGTGCCACACAACTTCCAGGTGGGAGACAAAGTGTGGCTACATTTGCAAAAGGAGTGCCTTGCTGGACCCCACCACAAGCTTTGTCCACTCCAATATGGTTCGTACACCCTCACCAAGGCTATATGGGAAAATTCCTTTGAGCTCAACATTCCACCATTCCTTGGTCTGCACCTAGTGTTCAATGTGGACCACCTTCGGCCCTACTTTCCACCTCTACTAGACACATCCGACATGGCAGAACAACTCACACCAACAAAGTTAAATCCAGACTGCATGGAACAAGCTAGAACTGATCATATCATGGATAAACAGATCAAGCACACCCAAAAACAAAGGATACCGCTATATCGAGTTGTCAAAGCAGGCCAACTCCTTCACCAAGGCAAGTGGCTCACCAGGGACCAAGTTTAGCAAAAGTTTCCTCATCTCATGGAGGAAATCAACGCAATGGGGACCATTGCTTCCTAAAGGGGGAGGAATGATCTAGGTGGATATTGGTGGCCACCCACCTATTCCAGCTGGACCCCCACCATTAATTCTTTCAATTTTTCAGTTTCTGCACAGTTTACTATTTTTCGTTGTTTTTCGGGTTCTGAACTTCCGGAGCCGTTTTGAGGCCTTAAACGACGTTTTTTGGGAAAATGGGGAGCGACAGGGATTATAGATCATGTTTCTCATCCAAAAATTGTATTCCTCGGATAGATCTTTCTAACGAGGTATGGAACACGTCAAACGAAGATCATATGCCATAGTTACGTCCCCAGGAAGTTGATGTACCAACTTACCTAAATGGGGCCCATAGTCTTGGCGTTTCGTCTCCTAGGGTTAGGTATTTGGATGTTTAGGGTTTTCCATTGTTTCTCAATAATAATAGGCTTTCGAGCCTCATGGTAACACAGTTTAGAGGCCAGTAGCCGCCACATCTCTTCTCAGAGATAAGCTACCAGCGCCCTAGCTAATTTATTTCCATTCTGTTTGTAAGCATATTTTAGTCATTTGTTATTAATGAAATGAAGTTTTATTTCCGCTGCATCTCTGTTTTTATGTGTATTTCTATATTTCATTGTGTTCCTACATAAATCTGGATCAACACATTTGCAGAGAGAATTGGAAAAAGAAGAAGAAGGAGAGAAACAATGGAAAGAATTCTCATTAACCGTTGTGAATAATGAATAATTTACACATGATATACTCTCTATAACTCATTGAGCTCGACTTGAGGTGAACCAAGTCACCATATTGGTGTTCTAGAGTGATATGGACACACACCAGTAGTTATAAGAGTGAAATACCACCTGTTCTAGTCTCTCAAGCATTTACGGGAGTGAATTGCCACCTAGTTGAGTTAACTAGTTAACTAGTCTTCAGTTAACTGACTGAATAGAAAGTAGTGAGGAGTTAAGTCAAGGAATCAAGGCTAATGCACCACTTTGGTTATGATACCAAGGTAAGTTCGAATTATCATGGTGATGATCCCAATATTGCATGGTGATGATCCCATTGCAACATCTAAACTTAACTCAACTAGTCAAACTGAAGTGTGAACTGAAAGAGAATATTCTCCCGGTGGAATATTCTCTCCTAAAATATAGGATACTGGATAATGATTAATTATGTCTAATAAACAAATAAAAACCTTAGGAAAAAAAAATCCTAGGTGTGTCTGAAGTAACTCCAACACAAATGGCACCCGAAAATGGTTATAGATCCACGCAGATCATTGGCTACAAATATCATAAATATCAGGATTCTGTTACAGTTTGAGTCCAAGTCGTATTACCAGTCGACTACGAGTTTACCTCCATTCGGTATTTAATCATTCGTCTCACTCCCACACTTTTACCTCTTTGTTGGCCGACTTGCCGTCGATACTTTCGACTTTAAATTTAACCAGTCGACTGACCTTGACCTTTGACTTGTTTTCGATCCATCTCGACTTCAACCTGCCATCGATCAACCTCGAATTTCACTTGTTTTTTGTCCACATCGACTTTCACTGCAAAGAATATAACAACCCAATAGGTACCAAATGGGTGGTGTTGATGTTGTACTAGGGGTCCAATGTTATAATACTTTGGAACAATGACTCTTAATTTTCAAGAAATTTTCATGAGATTTTTTTTAGAAGGAAAGGAAATTGAATTTAGAGGTATCCAAGGGAAACCATCTAAAGTGATAAGCTCTAAAAATATGATAAAATCCCTCAAAAGGGGACACCATGGTGTAATTTCACAATTATTCTCACTAGATGTTCAAACATCTAGACCCTCTTCTCTAGTGTATCTCCAAAAATTTATCGACAATCATTCCAAAGTATTTGAAGATATGTTGAAGGGTATTACACCTACTCAAGATCATGACCATGCTATTCATTTGTAACCAGGAAGTGTACCACCTAACATTAGGCATTACAGGTACCCATATGCACAAAAGAGTGAGATTGAGTGTATGATTCAAGAAAGTTCATCATTCAACCTAGACAAAGTGATTTCTCTACATCAGTGATGATGGTTTTAAAAAAGGAAGGTTCATGGAATATGTGTCCAAATTATAGATTGTTCCTCATGCAATTTATGAATTATTAGATTAATTGCAAGGAGAAACTTTTTTTACTAAATTGGATCTTCGTTCTGGATATCATCAAATCAAAATGAGGCAAGAAGAAATTCCAAAAACATCCTTTAGAACACATGAAGGTCATTATGAGTTTTTGGTGATGCCATTTGGTCTTACCAATGAAACATCAACATTTCAAAAGCCTTACTAATGCACCTTCAACATTTCAAATCTTGAGGAATTCTATTTTCAAACCCTTCCTCAAAAAATTTGTGTTAGTATTTTTTGATGATATACTAATATACAACAAATCTTGGGAAGATAACACACCATGTTGACACTATCTTAAAACTATTGGAAGATCAACAACTGTATGAAAATCCTTCCAAGTGTTCCTTTGGGTTTCAAGAAGTGGAATATTTGGTTCATATTGTGTCTCATGAATGTGTCAATGTGTGTCCTAAAAAAATTAAAGCTACGATGGAATGGCCAAATCCCCAAACGTTGAAGAAAATTAGAGGATTCTTAGGATTGACACACTATTATTGCAAGTTTATCAAGAACTATGCTCAAATAGGAGCACCTCTAAAAATTTTGTTAAACAAGGAATAATTTTTCTTGGACTCAAGAAGAAACCAAATATCTCAAAAAATGTAAGGAGGCTATGTGTACAACTCCTTTCCTATCCACACCCGACTTCACAAAAACATTTATTATGGAGTATGATGCCTTATACCATGGAATCATTGTAGTTTTGATGCAAGAAGGAAGGTCCCTTTCCTTTGAAAGAAACCATATTAAAGGAAATAACTTACTCAAAACCATTTATGAAAAATAAATGTTGGCCATATTACATGAAATTAAGAAATTGTACTCTTACCTAATAGGAAAACACTTCAAAGTAAAAATAAATCATTATAGTTTGAATAAATTATTGGAACAATGATCATATTTATAAGAGAAACAAAAATGGGTTATAAAGATTCTAAGTTATTACTTTGAAATTATCTACAAAAAGGAGAAACACAATATCATGGAAAATGCACTTTCAAGGAAAGAAAAAGACATAGAGGGTTTACATTGTGTTATTTCCATTTCACAATCTAATTGAGTGGAAGAAGAAATAATATAATGGAAGTAAGATCCGAAGGTATGAAAGATCATTTAACAACTACAAGGGGACCTAAGTGTATTAGATAAATTTGTGTGTAAGAATGAATTATTGGGGTATCGGGATCACGTATACTTGTGTAATAATTACCAACTCAAATGGAACGTCCTTTTTAAATTGCACACTTTTCCTATAGGAAGGCCTTCAAGGTTCTTGAAAACTCACCAAAGATCAAGAAGGATTTTTCTAGGAAGGTATTAAAAATGATGTTCAACATTTTGTGAGGAAATTGTGGTCCATAAATAGGATAAGGGAGAGACAATCAAGAACCTAGGGATCCTAAAACCATTATCCATACCAAGTCAATGTTGGGAAGAGGTTTTAGTGGATTTTATGATAGGTCTACCCAAGTTCAAAGGAAATAATGACATCATGGTAGTAGTGTATTAAATCACAAAGTATGACCATTTTTTATGTCTTTATCGTCCTTTTAAAGCAAGTACAATAGCCATAGATTTCATGGAAATAGTTCATAAGCTACATGGAGTCCCTAAGATTATTATAAGTGATAGAAATCCAATTTTCATTGGAAAATTCTGGACAAAATTATTTTCTAGTTTGGGTACTCAATTGATTCATAGCTCCTCTTACCATCCTCAATCTAATGGGAAAAATGCGATTGTGAATAAAATTATAGAAGGGTTTCTTCATTTATTTACATATGATAAACAAACACAATGGAACAACTGGTGTCCCTTGGAGGAATGGTGGTACAACACATCCTTCCATACTTCATAAAAATGTCCCCATTCATGGAACTTTATGGATATCATCCTCCACCCATCACATCAAATTTGGGAGGGAAAGAGAAGGCTCAAGCAGTGGACAAAGAAATAAAGAACCAACAAGAGGTTCTCAAACTATTGAAGGAAAAATTGGTTACATCAAAAAATAGGATGAAACAACAAGAAGATCAACATCACAAAGAAATGTATTTGAAGTGGGGGAATGGGTATATTTGAGACTACAATCATACAAACAAATGTCCCTTAAGAAGCAAAAGAAGAAAAATAAATTGCAACCCAAGTACTATGGCCCTGATAAGGTGTTGCAAAAGATTGGAAGTATGGCTTACAAATTATAGTTACCTCGATCTTCACATGTACATCTAGTATTCCATGTTTCTTGTTTAAGGAAGGTAATCGAGGAAAATAACTCAGTGCAAACTATTTTACTTGAGATTAATGAAGAAGGGGAAATCATACTAGAAGTAGAAACAATCCTTGAAACTAGGATTAAGTGGCAGTGAAATAAAAAAATCATTGAGTACCTCATCAAGTGGAAGAACCTGCCGATAGAAGAAGTGACATGGGAAGGTGAGTTATTCATGCAAAAACATCCACAACTAATCAAGTGTTAAGGGAAACACTTGTTTGAATGGGAGGGGCATGTTAATCCCTAAAGAAATCCCTATGTTAAACATAAATCCCCATGTTAATCCCTAGATAAATCCCTAGATATTGAGTCATTACATTTCTATTGTTATATTAGTTTTTTTGACTAGCCACTTTAATTGTAATTGTACCCTTTGTCTCCTAGTCTTAGAGTCATCTCGTCTTGTACATTTTTTCTATTGTAAAATGATTTTCCCCCCTCAAAGAGGCTTCAAATTAATTCTTCTCTCTTTATTAAGGAATGGAGTTACTTCTCTCTCTCTCTCTTTTTATACTATTTTGGTTGTTTGGTGCATAACAAATGTTCTTTCTAGTTTTCTAACTCACCTATCCTCTTTCCCATAACTATAGTTCCTTGTCACTTCTATTATATGTCTAATTTTTTGTTAAAGTTTTCGAGGGTCCCATCAAAAATATTTTCACCCCTTCATGCCATAGAAAACTTGACTTCCCCTCGAGAACCAAACATCATTGGGAACTTGGTGAAAATAATTTTTCCCTAAAAAATTGAGCTCTTGGTGAAGATAGTATGTCTTTCAAAGGGATCATCACTATACACTACACCATTTCTTCCTCAACTCCGATTAATTACCAAACCCTAACGTATCTCTTTTCAATATTTAATAAATTAAATATTAAATTAAATTAAATTATCCCAATAATAATATTAAAAAATTAAGGAAATAATATTTTATATTAATAAAATTTATTCCATGAACATGCGATTACACGGAGTGGGGGGGTCTACAGTTTCGGGCCTATGCATTTTTGTATGAATACGGAGGCAGGGCTGTCTCACAAATTAGGATATGTGGCACTATGGAGCTCCACCATCACACTAACTCTCCTTTCTAGACAAGTTGAGGTTTTTTTTGTCGACCCAGACGTGCGCAATATTGGAACTCAACGTTTTGAACTATGGTGAGGAGCCAACTGCCTTGGGTGATGGTGTTTTTTTTCGACCTTGAGTTCATCTCCAAACAGGTGGGTAAGCTGGCACGACCTCTAAAAGATACCATGAAAGGAAAACAAAATACCATTGTTAGGGCCTTGGAGCAAGGAAATCCATTAAAGGGTTCCCAAATTATATCCCTCTCTTTTAGTGCGAGAGGGGTTAGGGCCGTCTGTAAAAATCTTTCCCTCAAACGGCTCATTTAGAAACACAAGCAATATATCATATTAATTCAGGAAACAATGGTGGATGGGGCTCATGCTAGAGCCATCTTTGAATCATGGATAAAAAATTGGTCGCTGGATGGAGATGGGAATTCAAGAAGTTTCCTTACTGGGTGGAGCCCTTTTAAATATTAGGTCATGCACATGTAGTTTATTTTTGTTTAGCATTATCTTGAACCATAACCACTGCAACAACAATGCACTAGCCATAGTAAACCAAGATCACAAGAAGAATAACCATGCACAAAAGACACCAGAATTTATCCTAGGAAAACCCTTCTCAACCAAGGGAAAAACCCAACAATCCCATTGCTATATTGCCAAGAGAAGAACCTCTCTCCATCGAGAATATAGGTGCCAACAAAGGTGGCCCTCAAGACAAACTCTAGAACACAATAGGGTGCTCCTATAAACAATAAGGAAGGTGCCTAGGAAAGAGTGCACACTTTATTCCTTCACAATTTCAGACCATGCGTTGAGTTAGTGGGAGAGATGAGTGATCCAAAATGGGGATCTCCTCTCTTATAAATACAAAACTTAACTCAACGAATAGACAAAAAACTTGGCACAATAGGGCCGACTTGTACAACTAAATAATATAATTAATCTTTGACACAATAATAATTATCTTTACATGGTAGGGCCCACTTGTACCCTTTACAACACAATTAGGGTTTTAACAAAGTCTTAATCTCTGGCGATATAGCAAGGGATCTCACACATCTTCTAGTACTATGTCACTAGGGACACGCCCACCTATGCTCAACCACAGGGATGCCACTCTCAATAGATCAACTCAACTAATTCCATAGGAGTACCATCTGGAGATCCATCTCAAGTCGACTCAACTAAGTCCATAGGAGTCCGACATGAGACCATCTCAAGTCATCTCAACTCATTCCAGAGGAGCATGAAAAGAGACCACACGTATACGTTTTCTCTTATATATCTCCCCACCCTCACCATCACCCTCATATATATGATAATATGTTTTTTCTAATATACCCCCCACCTTCTCTAATATATCCCTCGAGCCCCACACTCATATACTTTAATATACCACTCACCCCCACCCCACCCTCATATATATGAGGGTGAGGGTGGATGATATATTAGAGAAAACATATTATCATATAAATATCATGCATGCATGATGACATATATTAAATTTGTTATATTTCTAATTTTTTTTCTTAAATTAATGATTACTTTTTTATATAATAATACTTATATTGTATTGTCGTGTCAAATAAACTATGTTGCATTAGTTTAATTTGTAGGAAACATTAAGAACTGTGATATTATATATTAAAAAAATACATATGTGTTATGAAGGGCTAAGCACACAATAGATTTGTGATATTTATTTCACTGTTATAATTGTAATAAAATAAGTATACTCGTAGAGCGATACCCAACTTGGGTCTAGGCACAATACCTTAAGGTTGTGCATAGTTATTCCAATCTACTTGTAACATGAAGTGTTATAAGTAGTATCTGTGCACTAGGATTTTTGAGGTAGCATGGTCTAGTAGTGAGCTTGGGCTACTACAAAGAATATAATAGTGAAAAAATTTGAGGTTGTGGTAACGTGGCCTAGTCTAGCCGGGGGTGGGAACATTACAGATTGGTATTAAAGCTATTGGTTCAACATTGGACTTGTATAAGCCAGATATCAACATGAAATAAACATGTGCACTAAGTATTGGTGCCACGTAGTGCAGAGTTTATTTTGCATGAAAAACCACTGGTGTGCGGTATAGAGTTGTGATGCATGAAAAAATAGCGATGTGTGGGTGTGCACACTAGAATTTGGATGTTAAAATTATCCAAAGAAAAAGAAAAGAAAGGATTCTGACAAATTGTACATAAATCTCATAAAATTGTTGCATTAATTAGTCTAACAAATCTTTTTGAATGCACTTTTTGTAGAATTAAAAGTAATTAGTTTAGGACAGAATCAACGCAAAGATTAAAATCATGGAAGGTGCACATAGAACTTGTAATCAGGATGAATAAATGGGAAGTTTGAATGATGGTATGGGTATTGAAGTTAAAAAATCCAATGGACATAGGGAAGGATTAGAAGAGAGCATGAACTTGGTAGAGACCATAAAAAGTTTGCAAACGGATGTCCAAAGTTATAAAAATGATAATGATAGGCTTATGAAATCCAATGAGGAACAAGATGGATTCAACATCAAGTTGCTACAAATCTTGGACAAAATTGAGAAAAATATGGATAAGGAAATAGAGACAACTAGGCCAGGAAAACACAGGTCTCATGTTGAGGGAAGAAAAACAAAAAGTGTTGAAAAGCATATCCATCACTCTCCATGATATTTGGATGGTAGAGAATGCAATAGTTCAATCCCATCTTCTATCAGAAATCATAAGAGAAGGACTGGGGTGGAAGAGATATAGGGAGAAATGAATAAGATTGAGCCTCCTACTTTTTATGGTGAGCATAAGAAGGATGAATATGAAAAGACATGGTTGTTGGGTATGAGGAAATACTTTGAGCTGCAAAATTACTCCTCGTATGCAAAATGGTGAATTTCCATTTATCAGCTCAAGGGAAAAGCATCAGTGTGGTGGGATTAGTATGTGCAAGTGAAACACATTTATGAGAAGAAGGTTACTTGGAGAGAACTTAAGCGATACTTTGAAAATAAATATTTAACCAAGCACTATATGATAGGAAAATGAAGGAGTTATTTGATCTCAATCTTTGGCGTTGTTGGGTTGTTATACTATTTGAAGTGAAAGTATAGTCGAGGTGAATCGACTGATGGTTGAAGTCGAGGTGGATTGAAAACAAGTCAGAGGTTAAGGTGATTCAATCGGGTAAATTCGAAGTCTAAGGTTGAGGAAGTTCAACATGGTAAAGACATTGAAAACAAGTCGAAGAGTTCAATGAACATGAGGTCGACAGGTGGACGTGTGGCGACTGACTGAAGGCCAACTGGTAATATGACTTGGAGCCGACTGTAACAGAATCTCGAGATTTGCATGATTTGTAGCCAATGATTTGCATGGATCTGTAACCATTTTTGGGCACCTATAAAGATGAGTTTTATAAGGTCGTAAAGGCTAATGAATGAGCTTATGTATAAGTCATAGGTTGTTGGTCAAATAGATGTAATCCAGATTGACTAGAGGGTTGTTCTTTCATAGGTAAGAGGGTATGATGTTGATTGTGTCTTAGGTGTGGACCAAGGTTAGATATGTAACCTTTTATTCAGATTGAATAAGACAACAAGAGAGAAAAACACCCAAGGAATGTTTGTTTTCCCAGTTTGGGTTTCCAGGGTAAAATCTCTGTGTACTATGTGATTGCTTTGTCATTTACATTCTTGATTAAATTATTCTTCTCCTTTGCTAGGTTTAGTGTGGAAGTGTATCTCATTTTAAATCCTATAATGAGACGTGTGTAAGTCCATAAAGGCCAATTAATGAACTTATGTGTAAATTGTAGGTTGTTGGTCATTGTAGATGTAAGATAGATTGGCTATAGGTTTGTTTTTTCACAGAAAAGAGGGTGTGATGTTGATTGTGTCTTAGGTGTTGACCAAGGTTATACATGTAACCTTTTATTCAAATTGAATAAGTCAACAAGATAGCAGAACGCTTAAGGAATGTTGGTTTTCCTGGTTTGAGTTTCCAGGGTAAAATCTCTATGTATTGTGTAATTTCTTTGTTATTTACGTTCTTGGTTAAATTCTTCTTCTCCTCTACTAGGTTTAGTGTGGAAGTGTATTTCATTTCCTGACAAGTGGTATCAGAGCTTATGTCTTCCCTAAAAAGTGAGTTATCAGAGCAGTGTCATGCTTTGGCGAGTATATCAGATCATGATTTAGCAATATTGAATATGAGAACTAAACCCTAGGTAAAATAAGAGTCGTAAGTCATAAATTGTGTTAAATCTCGTGGTAAAGAATGGTGTGCAGTTCAAGAATAGAGATAGAAAAATTCAATGGAAATAATTTTGAGCTATGGAAGATTAAAATGGAAGATATTCTTGTAGATCGAGAACAATGGAAAGTGGTTTGTCCACATACCCAACTGACAAATATGTTGAAGAAATAATGGGAGAAACTCGAAAGAAGAGAAAGACGTACGATTTAGATTTGTCTTGTAGATTCGGTAGTGTTGAATGTCTCAGGTGAAGATTCAACCAAGAAATTGTGGGACAAGATGAGAAGCTTATACCAGTCAAAATCTCTGGTAAATAAATTTTTTCTCAGAAAGAAATTGTGTCTTTTGAGAATGAGTGATGTCAGTTCGTTGACCAAGCATTTAAAAGTGTTTAACACCATTTTAAGCCAGTTATCATCCATGGATATTAAAATCATTGAGGAGGAGAAGTGTATAATCCTATTATGTTATTTTCCAAACTCCTGGGATAGGTTAGTCATGGCTATAGGGAGTAATACAACCACACTAGCACTAGAAGACGTAGTTTCTTCTCTGTTGCCAGAAGAATGAGAAGAATGAACATGGAATGATCTACCAAAGATGTGTTAGTGGTGAGAGGTCGACCGGTTGAAAGATATAAAGACAAAATCTACGATAGAAAGTTTAAGTCAAAGGGTAGATCTAAATGCTCAGTTCAATAGACAATAATATGCTAGAAATGTGGTAAATCCAAGCATTACAAATATGATTGTAAGTCAAGGGAAATGGAAGTCAGTACGGGATCCGATGAGAAGTATTCAACTGAGAGAAAGACGACCCCAGATAAGGGAGGTGATGTGTACTTGGTGTTGACCAATACTCATATGGATCAAGGTGTTTTATTGATCAACTCAAGAGCATCCTATCATATGACACCACATAGAGAATGGTTTTTCGAGTATGAACGATATGATGGAGGTGATGTGTTTTTGGGGTACAAATTGACAACCAAAATTGTCGGATGAGGAAGAGTTCAACTGATACTGCAGGATGGGAGGAAAAGAACCCTTCCAGGTGTTCTACACATTATGGGTTTGGCATGAAACCTGATATCTTTCACTAAGATGAGTGATGCTGGAGTGCATACTCTGTTTCATGAGGATTCATGCAATATGGTCAGAGGTGCAATGGTCTTAATGAAAGGAGGTCGGATTGGAACCCTATAAAAGTTATTAGGGAATGTTGACTCGAATGTATGCAACAATATCGTTGCTTCTGAAGTCGAATCGACTTTGATTGAAATCGACCTGACTCAAGCTGATTTGGTACAAACCGAAATGACAAGACATGATAAATCGATTCGACTAGGCTATGGCATGAGAGGATGGGACATATTGGAGAAAACAGAATTCGAGCTATGCAAAAAAAATGTATGGTCAAAGGTTTTCTTGAATGTGATTTAGAGGTTGAATTTTGTGAACATTGCATATATGGAAAGCAAAGTCAAGTGAGTTTCCCATCTGGAGTGACAAGATAAAATGGGATTCTAGAACTAGTGCATAGTGATGTGTTTGGCCTGGTTACAATGCCTTCACTTGGTGGATCCCCGTTGTTGGAACTTAGGTCTACATCCATGATATTTCCCTCCATTAGCCTATACATCCTCTTAAGCCTGATTTTTGTTCAGTTTCTTCTACATGGTTAATGAGTCAGATTAAGTAGTTTTTACCCTTCTATTTTTTTACACCGCTTTCTTGCTTTCTTGGAAGGTTATTGCACATTCTGATTTGGGTTAATAACATATGTCATATTGAAATATTTTAATGAGTTTATAATAGGTTTACAGGGCCTTTTTAGTGTAGAAAAATGGAGATTGCAAGAACTGGCTTGTTCTTGCAAATACTGTAAAAGTACGTTGTTTTAATTACTTAAAAGTTTAGAAATTATTTTAAATATTTGAAAGTGTTGTGTTGGCACCTGCATGCTCATTCTCATTCCAGTGCACGAAATGTCATCTCTAAAATCATCATTATACAGTTCATGTTAAGATTGTGCAAGTTGCACCTTCAATTCTCATTATCACAACTTTACGGGGAATTAAAATTATAGGTGGCAAATTACATCAGAATAAAATTCATGTTCATATCTTTTGGTGATTTTCCCTTTGGGTTAAATTGAGATGTTGTGGGACTACTTTTTACAATTTGTAGGTTTACAAGAACAAGAAAAACAACATGATCGACAGACTGAGTGTGAAAAACATGAAGATAAACTAGAAGGGATGGTTTCCCCTAAACCCGATGGCTCATCAAAGGAAATCCAGCAAGAAGAAAACAAGAAAAGGGCCTCCAAAATGAAGGGTACCCAATCCAGAAAAAACAAATCAACCAACCCAACGAAGGAGGAAACCCCTCGAATGCAGCTGATATTTTCCACTACAAAATGAAGAGGAAATGAAGGGAACAAAGTTTCCAGCAAGCACATGATAGTCACCGGGTGTAAGCATTAAAAAAAAAAATTCATGATTAACAACAATAGAACAAAGTTCTGGAAAATAAATATTAGAAGCTACAAAGAAAGTATCAGAGGTTATAAAAGAAAAATCAAAAGGCGCTGACCATTTGTTTTGAAAAAACTTTGTTTTTCCCTTTTTTTGTCATTGTCTTTCGGTGCGCCTTCTGAACAGCTACAGGTGAATTTGTGAAAAAAGAAAAATGGTTTTTGTTGAGAACAATCCCATGCATAAAAACCTCTCTCAGAGTTTACACGAGTATCATTTTTTGGGAGAATCGAATGGATCTTTCAGGACATTTTTTGAGAAACTGAAAAAACTCTATTTTTCCCTGTTTTTGTCATTCTCTTTCAACATGCCTCCTGAACATATGGAGATAAATTTGTGAAAACTAAAAGAAGTTTTTTTTATAAAAATCCCATGCACAAATTATATCTCATATTTTACACAGGTATTACGTTCTGAGAGTAACGAAGAGACATTTGAGGTTGTTTTCCCATAAATTCTCCATGCTCTGTTTTTCCTATTTTTGTCATTGTCTTCTGGCATGCCTCCCGAGTAGATGGAAATGATTTTTTGATAAATGAAAGATTTTTTTGTTGGGAACTGGCCCATTCAAAAAAAAATCTCTCATATTTTACACTATTATCACGCTTTGATAGAATCGAAGAGACCTTTGAGGCCTTTTTTCCCAGAAATTCGCCAAATTCTAGTGTTAAAAGTTTACTGCTGTCAAAGAGGAAGAAGGGACCCGAGGATAATGCCAGTTAATCAAGATATCTCCCAGTTAGTCTCCAGTTGGAGTACATGTGGGTACTCATGCATATTTCTAGTCAATATCATCTATCAAAGTTTATTAAGGACTATTTTAATCTAGCGCAAACATCAGTTATATTTTTCACTTTTAGAAGTCTAGTTGTTCTAGGTTCGAGACATTAGTGTCAAAGCACAATAAGTGGTCATTTTTTTTTTGTATGAACCACATTTTTTGTTAAAGTTAAGTTAAAATATTTGAAGACTATGTTCCCAGTTGAATATGCTCGAGTAAAAGAGTTGTGTTCATGTTGTTATGCAAAGTTAATCTTTAGTTTTCAGAATGGTCGAAATTTGATGCAAAAATGATAAATAGACAATTTTTGTATTGTTGAGGTGGTTGAGATTTTAAGGAAAAGATTCAAGCATCAAAAGTGGTTGTCCCTGCTCATATGATTGTAAATATTTCTATGCGATGAATATATATTGATGACAGCTGTGTTTTCTTACTCAAATATGTATGTGTTTTAATCTTATATTGGATGCAATTTTATGATGTGTGCAATGTACATTTCATTTTTCTTTCAGCTATTGTCCTAATTCATCTTTTTTCTACTATGCAACCTGTTAACCAATTATTTTTGTAGTAAAAAGATAAATTATTTGGCAACCTGTTGGATGATTTGTATCTAGATATTTATTTGAGTCTTAGAAAATCATTTTAAGTCTTAATTCTCTCACAACAGGTAATTCATTGCATTTCCTATTGTTGTTTCCTTTGTTTATCTTTCCATGTCCCCAAATTTTCATCAAAGTTCATACCATTATCCAAAGAGAACCTACATTTATATTGTGTGTCCTTTCCAACCATATTATCATCTTTGAAAACATATCCTTTAGCTAACCAAAAAACCCAACTTATCAAAAAACCAACAATTCCAAATTTGAGGTGGCCTAGCTCTACCCTTTAGCAGTTAGGTGCATACTTTAGGGCCAACACTTATATTATGTCTCCTTCATAGATTATTTTTCTAGGAAGACATGTATATATTTCATAAGGAAGAAATTAGGGGTTTTCGAGAAATTTAAAGAGTTTAAATCTCTCATTGAAAACCAGACAGATAAGAAGATTAAAGTGTTGAGAACTGACAATGGTGGTGAATTCCATGGAAAATAATTTGATTAGTTAAGTAAGCAGTGTGGCATGGCAAGCCAAAATACCACACCATATACCTCATATAAAAATGGATTTTCCAAGAGAATGAACATAACATATATGGATAAGGCAAGGAGCATGCTCAATGGTGTTGGGCTTGCACAATAATTCTGGGCGGAGGTAGTCTACACTGTAATATATCTAGTGAATATCTCTCCTTCATCGATGCTAGTTGAAACGAATCCACGTGAGGTATGGTTGGGTAAGAAGCCTTGTGTTGTGCATATCAAAGTATTTAGCTTTGACGCATTTGTTCATGTTCCCAAAGGAAAAAGGAGCAAGCTGGACAAGAAGGCAGTCACATGTATTTTCATTGGATATAAAAAGGAATGAAAGGATATAAGCTCTGGGATCCTGCATCAAGGAAAAAAATGTACAGTCGAGATGTGGTCTTCAAAGAAGTTGAAGGTAAGTCCGATCCTGAAGAAGTTTTTCAGACCGAGAATAATCCCGAGACGATGCGGTTTGATCTGAGGAATGAAGAACATGATTCAAATGAGTCGATTGAATCTGAGGAAGAGGTGGAACAATAATTCATTTAGGAACTCCAACTAGTTCAAAAGGAAATTCAACTTTTCCCCCAAAACATTAAATTCTATTTCATAATTCATCTTGGTTGTTGCCATATTATGAATGCAACCATCCTTGTGGTTTTCCATAGGCACCAAATTGCATACCATTTTTCCTGTAATGCTTCATCTTGCATACATCCAACAATTGTCAGTATTTGTTGTACATCATATTCAATTGAAATATGTACAAATTCTTATGTAGTGATCTTATAATTTCCTTCACCTAGCAATTCAGTCACAATTACCCAACAATTTAATAAAATAGAACGACTCATCATTCTATGCATATGCATGTTCACAGTAATATCTGTAAGTTCATTACTTCTTTTTTTGAACAAGAAAATTTCCTGTAGTCAATTCTCATGTGACTACTTGACTTGCAACTTTCCTGTTGCAATGTCTAACCCTCCCTGAAATGTCCTCAACTTCATGAGTTAACAACATTTCAGCTATTAGTAACAATTATTTCCATGCAATAATATATATGCATGTACTTACAAAACTCATTCAACTATTGCTTTTAATAGACAATTCTATCACTTACTATGCATGAGTGCAATTCTCAATGCATACTTATTCAATGCACCTTGCATTGAATTACATAATGCTCTTCATCTAAGTCATGTATCTCACCATCCATAAGTTGGAATTCTAGCCAATGTGTTTACACATTCTCCACACACTTCCTATTGTCTACTCGATTAATTGGATGCCTCCCTTTTCGACCTGAACAGTACACCAAGAATATAATTATGTGGTGTTCATTAGTGTCAGCAAAAAGGTTGCAATCCAAGTTTTATTTAAAGGTAGGAATATTTTAGTACCTGTGTGGTTCATAACCTTTCCATATGCATACCTTGCCATATCCAACCATATCCTAGTCTCATACATGACTAGATTACTAGAATTCACTCCTATAATAAGTTCTTATCTTTTACTTCTTTGGTTATTACTCCATAACCAAATTAACATGACATTCTACTATGTCAGTGTGTGCATTCAGAAGCTAAAAAGATTTGAATTAATAAATGCCTCTAGCCTTTACCACATCCATTGGTATGCATTCAAATAATATAATCATGTGATTTTATAAGATAACTCTAGATGAGGAAATTCTTACCTAAATTTCCTTTTAGCAGTTATGCAAAAAGAGTAATAAAAACTCATACCTGCATGACTGCCATTAATAAATTTTTTACTACCTGAAAGTCTGATGGAAGTAGAAGCTTTCATGCTTCTTTTATCAAACTTATAACCAACACTTCATCTCTCTATTGCTTCCCTCCTTATGCAACAACAAAATCACCAACAACACTTGCAAACATGCAAACATTCTTTCCTATCACTGACCCAACAAGCCATAACAGACTTGCTGCCATAGAAATTGCAACAAATTCTTTCTCCCTATAAGACTTTTCCTTGATGTCCAAGAAGTATACAATTCTTCCTGGATTCCTGAATATTCTTGTGCTTTCATTGTAGTCACTGTACATGACTATTTCTGTCCTGAGCACTTTCTAGCCAAATCACTCTTGGTTTCCTTTGCATTCATAGTCCCAAACTAAGCTGATATTAACCTTCAACTTTCATTAATTTCTTGGGTCCAACTATCCCAATCTCGTACTTGGATGAATCAAATTCCACACCAAGATGTTTTATAGACTCTAGATTCTTAAATATCCAGTTACTCTTCAGGACTGAACTTCTTCAGCTCTTTTTCGATGAAATACTTGAGTACTTGAGGTTTTCTTGTACTCCTCGTTTCTCTTTTTCTAGCTTCATAGAATTAACTGAAATTCCTTCTTTTACCTTACCTTCATAGATTCAAGTGATACCTCCAACCTCTTGGGTTGTCACTCATGGATCTGTGTCACTTAAGATGGATTCTTGTCAGGCACCATCTCCTCTGCATTCAAAACCATGCATAGAACCGTTTTCTTCTTCCTGGTTCCTTATTGATTTCACTTTAGAATTCACTTCACATTTAAATTATTCTTGACTTGATATCTCCATGCTCTTATGGAAATACCTTCACACCCTTGGAGTGCATCAACAATCCTCTACTATTCTA